>JASDQU011244978.1:0-26091 GCA_032191745.1 Picea mariana
AAATATAGATAGAATGATTTCTTTACTACAACACTAAGTGCTTTTGGAATTGAGCATATACAGTGCGTGGCTATCTTTGAAAAAAAAGACTTCCCTGGGTTGATAATTTATGTTCCACTTGGTTGTTTAAAATTAATTAAGCAATTATAGTGATCAACAGCCTCCAAATCCTATATAATGAGGGATTTCCATGGAAGAGGAGGAGATGGAGATTGAGAATTATACCAAACTTATGACCTCATAAGTGAGGCACCATTGAAGCATAATCAGTCTAGATTACTTGAGCAAAAGGGTTGAACAAAGAGAACTAGAAGAAGCTGTTGCACCTTCATCAAGTTTGGTCTCTAAGTACTCTTCATTTGTTCTCATTAATAGACATACATGCTTGGCTTGTTTCTTTCAAGTTTATGTTTGTTCCACATGAACTTTTCTTCACTAGATAGATCTGTATTTGAGCTAATCTCAACAGAATAGGAAGCTCGTTGTATCTTTGTTTGTTCTATAGGACCTATCGAGGAGCTTGGGATTGAAGCTCAACTTGGACTTTACGAGGTAACAAGGTACACATTTTTATTCTTCCTCTTCATTCATTAGTTTAATTATATCTAAAAGGATGTCAGTGTCTACGTTAAGCACTTTTCTGTCTTGGCCTTAGGAGTTTAGAGACCAAGAGGGAATCCACTTGTCCACAAGAGGATTCACCTGTAACAATGTCATTAGGTAAAAGTATGTTTCTTTAGTATGCATTTGTAGTTAGTAAATCCGATGGTCATGACATGTTCCCGACATAGAGTGATTCGACGATTCATACTCTCCTCGATCTTAATGGCCATTGATCCGTGGCTTAACATCCGATTGGTCCATGATATCTATTTAAAGAGAATGGAGGGTCATTTGCTGATGATCGATTGTGAGAAACTCTATTGTAAAATCTCTCTGTAATATTTTTCTTTTGCATTAATAAACTACTCCACGTGGCCACGTTGGCTGGGGATGTGGATGTTTCGTCGTAGGGGTTTTACCACGTGAAAACATCGATGTGTTGATCTTCGATCTAGTTATGTGAGTGGTTATTGAAGGTGTCCGTCCTCTGTTGGAATACTTGTGTTGTCGAACAAAACACACCACATATATGGGAAAGAGAGGCAACCGAAGAAGGAAGAGATTGTACGAAGTGGAGTGAGCCATACGATTTTTCCGTACATTTGTTTTCATGTATGCGGGTTGCAGTGGGAATAATCGTGTACATATGCGGGTTGCTGTAAGAATAGTCCCGTACATTCGTACAAGATTTTCTGGGCAGGGGCAGGTCTGTACATGCTGACACCAGGTGACCTCAACAGGTTGTACATGTGGTTTGCAATATATTTGTGGGAAGAGGGGATTTATAGAATACAATTGAGGTTTGGTTTTCTATTTTTTATTGGAAGGAAAAGGTTGTCCTCATATTTGGTGATATTGTATTGGTTGAGAGGACTAATTTTTTGTCCTCAGATTTGAACGATTAGATAAAGGTACATAATATAAGTATTGTGTCTCTTGGGGATTTATGATTCATCTCTGATATTTTTGCTTCTGTTACATATTTTTTTAGTCAATATTTTCAGTGTAAAGTTGTTCAATGACAGTTAGGTCACTAGGAAGCAATTTTCATATTTGAAATTAGTCACATAGAGTTGCATGTGAAAATTGACAAAATGGCTCCTAGGAAGAATAACAATGAATATCAATAGTAAAAAATGGAAAATAAAAGTTCTAAGCACCTCTTATAAATATTTTTATGTTTATGAACCTAAAATAACAACGAAAGCTGTCCAAGACCTCGAAAACACAACTTTCGCCAACTTTCATTGTAATAACAAGCATCTACCCGCATTGAGCTCTGGTTTAGCTAGATTGGTTGTTCCCCTCACCTTTAATTTTATAGAATTAGTAATTATTTGCGCTCATAATTATTATTCGACATCAAGGGTAATTAGGGACAAAAAACAAAAAGCAATCTTCTCAATTTCAGAGAAAGCTCTGGCAGAAATTGATAAAATATTGACAAGAAAAAAAATACGACAGAAAAGGATCACTAGACAACTCTATGTATTCACACCAATGATACATATTTAAAGTACAATGGGTGATGCCACCTCATAGAAATATTTTCTCTAGATCCTAAAATCATGCATGATGACTAGGCTAGGCAATCTTAACTAACTCATTAGTCATCACTTGAGGATATATTACTAATATACTAAATGAATAATACAAATATAGCTGACAATTAGACTTAGTGATTGCTAAGGTAAGACATAGGATAACATTCCCCCCCTCAATCACAAGTCTGATCAATAAATCAACAATGAAGCATAAACTGGTATCAATTCCAAGTCTTCATACTGAAACTCCTGAGCTGAGCCTCAATGAAGAACTTCCTGAAAAACCACCAATCTAGATGTTGAATGGTTCATTTGAAATGAATTGGAAGAGAGATGAGATGTGGAAGTGAAAAGATGCAATATCTGAACACTCCCTGATTGCTTGACAATTCGATCATTTTGCCAAGTATTTGAGCTAGAAGAATCTAATGTCTTATTCTAATTGGTGAACATGTAATATCACCACTCTACTATCAGTGTATCACCGAAGTGCTCTCTGAATCTGTGGTTTGGGATAACCACTAATCAATTGATACCATGTATATGGTGGTTTTGGATGACCACTAACCAATTTTGACACTTTTAGGTGTCCAATATCATCCCAATAATGTAATGTGTATGATTCAATTGCAAGTCATTGAATCATAATTATGCCAAAATTTGTCATCTACATACTGCAGTTGCCTATCTAGAAAATTTCATGCTCATTTGGCATATTTGTTATCGAAACTTTCAGTTTGACAACCATCTTCAATTCCATCATCAATTCCCCCCTTTTTCTGCTGAAAGGAGAGACCACAAGTGGTTTCACAAACCGTCATCATTTGATTTTTGAACTTCCCCCCCTGAAGGTACAAAAGAGTTACGTCATTATACTCCCCCCTCTAGGCTCAAGAGAGTACCATACTTGTTCCATTTGTGTACAACAGGAAGTGGGCATCTGGAAAAAACCACATGTTATCTCATTCCGTGAGGGCCATGCTTAAAATCTACACCATAAGGGGACCACTTATGTGAGGTACAAAAATGTTATGTGCTACAAGATTGGTCTTTACTCGATATTGAATTCTACGGTAAGACTTATATAATCACTTGGTTGTTGATGACCACTGCCAAGGATCAATCCACTCATAGTGAATCTTCAATATTGCAGGTTTCTTCAGTGTTGAACATCTGTCTAAAGAATGGTTATGCTTTCCACAATGCTGACAAGGATGGTGACCAAAACATTGATTCTCCATGTGACCAACTCGATTACAATGTTGGCACTTCGCATTATGATGATGAACTTGAACATGTGAAGTTGAAACTTCTTGAAGGAATCCAACACTTTGGAAATTGATTGGTTTGGAATAATCTGGAATATGAAAGGTAACTTCCTTGTCATATCCAAGTCTTGTTATATTCTTGTTGTAGTATATTTCTTCCCAAGGTCTGATGATAGGATTGGAAAGAGTATTCTAAACTTGTTTCTTTAAAATCTGTGGAAGTGGATTTACTGTATGTTGCTACATCATTGAAAGGTTTTCTTCACTAAACTCAAAAGAAAACTTTTGAAATGTAGGTTCATGAATATCTTCATCTTCGTCTACATATGGAGTTGTCTTACTGAGTTTATCCTTCAATAACTGTTGATAAAAAACATCATCATCATCATCATAGAGAGGATTGTTCTGAGCAAAAACTAGTTCAGAACAGTTCACTAACTGCTGATTTTTGAGAACTATCAAATCATCATTCAATAGTTGGGATTGATATTGAAGAAGTAAAACTTTAGCTTCCATCACTTGCAAACAATTTACCATTTATTGAAGAATATATTTGTGAAGTATGACTATGTTGTCTTCAACACTGATTATTAGAGTGTTTAGTAAATCTAGTAATTCTCGACTTCGCTCCATTTGTAACCCGATCGCTTGAACTTCACGCTTGCTTGAACTTACTTCCAGGAAGTTTAGGATGTCGGTTACCACTGAAAGTGCATCCCGAAGTATTACAATGATTGAGTTAAACTACTCAACCTTGTCAATTTCGACTCAAAATTACAATGATTCTTGGGTGTCGGGCTCAAACTCATAATGCACCCAAAAAATTGCAATTCAATTTTATTTCAAAGATAAAAGTAAACTTACAAAAGGAATATTTGTAAATTACAGTAAATCTTGATTATGAAGTTGAATTACTCTTCAAATTAGCTTGAAGTGTCCAATGCTTCAAAGATATGAATGTGATTTGTTGTAGAATGATGACGTGTATGACAACTTTGAATGCTTGAATGTGCATCGCAGATTCTTGATCGCATGTTCTTGATTGTAAGTGCTTGAACTTCATTTTTGTTGTTTTAAATGATAAAATTGTAAGTGTGTTGATGTCAAAAATAGACAGTAAACAATATAATCCTCCATGAAAATTTCACCACAACACACTACGCAAGGTGTACCTAAGATCCCCTTATTCAATTTCGAGCGGATCTAGGATACAGAGAAAAAGACTTCAATTTTATTATAAGTATCTCTCTTATGAGACCACATACAGTGGGAAGGATACAATGTACTTTCTCCTTCACAATGCTTTGGCAAGGCTTTCAATTCATAACATTTCTCTTCTTCTCTCAAATACTTAAGAAAACAATAAATGTCTTCTCAAAAAATGAGTTTCTTACAACCTCAGTTTGTCACTCACTTGAAAATGTTTCCTAAGTCTCTTAAAAAGTGGATATATCTCACTTTTACAAACAATGTGACAAATTATTCTAACTCTTTAAAAAAATGGACATCTCTCACTTTTATCCCATCTCAATTAAACTCTTTTAGAAAAAGAAACATTACATTATGTCACTAATGCATCACATCTAAATCCCTCTTTTGACTTTGATAAAATTTAGACCATGTTACAAGTGAAAGTTTTTACCTTCCATAAAATGTTTTAACCACATCTTTCATGGATTAACTTTGACTATCAAAATCCAGTAATTGCTTCAATTTGTCATCCAACAATAAGTAGAGGTTGCTTCCTTTACATGTGTGGGGTCTTCATCAATTCTCTCTCTTTTACATCTGGCACGATATCTTGGTAGCTTCCTTGCGATTTTAAAGCGAAAATACATGGCATCGCTTCAAGTAATCATCCTCAAAGATTCACAAATTAAATATGAAATGCCAAAATGATGGAGAAATCAATCCTCCTATAATATTTTCCTTTGAATCTGATAAATGGATCACAATTAAAAAAGATAAAATAACCATAAATCTCTTCAAGCTCATCATTTTCCAGGAATGAAACCTTTGCCTCTGTGCACAATAAAATATGCCTACCATAAATGGTGCGCACAATAAAATATTCATGGTCGTTGGATATTTGTGCATGGAATATGCCTACCACGAAGTCCAACACTACGAATGAGGGTGATTTTGGGTCGATCTACTAGTGCAGATAAGATCACTGGTATGAATCGTTGGGTGACGAAATAGATCACTGGATCATTGGAAGATGAAGTCAATCGTTGAATTGTTGGGTCCCTGGCACTGCCTCTCATTACAAAAAACTTGCCAATTACTCACACACTTAAAACATATTGAATTGGATGCTAAACAAAGCCGATAGAGATCGATTGAAGACTATTCAATGGAATGATATTTAGATCTGAACCATGTTTGTTTCAATTGTGGGTAGGGCATCTCTAGATGAGTGTGGGTGCCTAAAAATGAGCTATTAGGTTGTATTCTCTCACATGCAGCCAAAAAACAACAGAGATGGACAACAAAAAAATAGACACAGAAGGTAAATGACAAATGGTTGACACATGCTTAAATGGATCGATTCACTGAATGGAAATGAATTAGTTTGGGGTTTGGATAGTCTACATACCAGATCTAGAAGATCTGTTGTAGATCTATGGGAGCACATGGATCCAATTGTCAGACCTTTAATCTGTACAAAACTACTACTTCTCCGCTTTCATCATCCACTTCTTCATGCATATCCAACTTCAGATACCCCTCCAAATGAAATGAAAGCTAAAATGCCCATGTCACACTATATTTTCTTTGACATGCGAGAGTAGCCATCATCCATCAACTCAGATTGAAAATCCTCCATTGAAAATTCTCCATGGAAAACTACCATGGTGCTACCAGGTCCTTAAGGCTAAAGGAGCTTTGATACCAATTGATAAAATATAGACAAGAACAACAGTAGGACGTAAAGGGCTCACTAGCCAGCTCTATGTATTCACACCAATGGTACATATTTATAGTACAATGGGTGATGCCACCTCATAGAGATATTTACTCTAGATCCTAAAATCATGCATAATGACTAGGCTAGTGAATCTTAACTAACTCATTAGTCATCACTTGGGGATATATTACTAATATCCTAAATGAATAATACAAATATAGGTGACAATTATGCTTAGTGATTGGTAAGGTAAGTCATAGGCTAACAAAAATGTTAATGTTGTTTGAAAGTGGGGCCAAAATAGATGAAGATGCTTTATCTCTCGAGTTTATCTCACTACCGATATCATAAAGACTTGTTTCTATGACATATTGGGTAATTACACTAGATGGGGTTGAATCAAATCTTCCTCTGAGCTCATTATTATTTAAAGATTTCGTTAAAGAAGTCATAACCATGATTTTTTTGGTCCCTGGTTATAACAATGACATGTTAGTAGATGCTTCTATTTTAGGTTTCCTATTAAAACTTTCAAAATGAGCCATGTTTAGTTTTGCAGAATGCATTTAAGAAAACATTCATGAAAAACTGAATTATTTTGAAGACTAGAAAAAACTTTAGATATTAGTCATACTTAATTTATTTACTGATACTTCAATAGGATTCATGTTTTGAGTCTTTAAAACTAAATAAAATAGATCAACATGGAAACACTATCCTTGGATGATAAATAAATTTAGTTTTTAAGTGGATGATCCTTGGCAATATGATCCTTTCCATGTGATTTATAACATAAAACATGTAGTTGGTGTTCAATATTATGTACATCACTTAGATGCAACCAAAGAAAGATTAAAAAACAAATATTCATATACTGAAATTCAATAGTTGCTTCAACACCCGATCTTGGATATGCAAAAGAAGGAGAATTCTCCATGAAATCTCATGAAGGGCATTCTAGTAGAATCTTTAGTGATAAATATTGAAGATGACACAGCGAAAGAAGCTGATTGAATTATAGAAACTCCAGACAAAGTAGAAATCCAGAAAAAAAAGCAAGTGATACAATGAAAGTTGATGAAAGTACACCTACTGCTAAGAAGGCAAAGCTAGACTCACAGAAAAAAGAAGGATCAGATCGAATTGAAGAAGAATAAGGAACCTCTTCTCAGATATATATTTTTCTAGTGACACAATTTACATCCTCAGGTGACTCAACTTTTAAGGATGTTGGGAAATTCTTCTTAGAGAAATAAATGTCAAGAGAAAGGTGTTGATTAATTGGGTTGGTTGTCATTGATGTCAACCCTTGAAAAAATTCCGGTAGCACAATGGTTTGGGTAATGGACCCAGTTTGTTTGATGGATAATGGTATGGTTTTTGATATATTTTTAGGCAAGACTATTACAGATGGATAGTACATATCATTCCATTTTCGATGGTACGTGTAACGCCACATAACTCCTCACGGTTAGAGAGTTATGACCATGTGAAGTTGGAGAACTCTCATGAGTCATCTAGAAGCCCCAAAAGGTCAAAGTAATCAAAGTGGTTGCAAAGAAGAAATTATTTAAATAATAAAGTGAAGTGATGAGTGTACTATAAGTCAAAGTGGATACAAAATAAATTATTTAAATAATAAAGTTAATGGAGAAATTACTAAGTGGACAAGTGGTTAGAAGTGGGTTAACCCTAAAATAATGAAAGTGGGTTAAGATGGTTAGAAGGTAATTTAAGTAATAAAGTGAAGTGATGAGTGTATTATAAGTCAAATTGGATACAAAATAAAGTATTTAAATAATAAATTTAATGGATAAATCACTAAGTGTACAAGTGGTTAGAAGTGGGTTAGCCCTAAAATAAGGAAAATGGGTTAAGATGGTTAGAAGGTAACCCCTTGAGGAAGCTACATGAAAGTATAAATAAGACGCAAGGGTATCTCATTTTTAATCACACTTGAGAATTTTGAATATCTACAAGTGATTGAGGTAACCAAAGGATATCTAAGCCGAATTTCACAGGGAAGGTGAAGTAAAGAAGGCCGAAATTCAAGGGAGGATAAATTCTTTTGATGATGCTTTCTAAGGTATGTTATTTACAGGTCATCTCACCATTTTCAAAATAACATTTTTTATAGAATGATTCAGACTGTGAAATTGGGAGGCCATTGATGAAACATATCCAAGTAGTTGTGATAAAAATTTAATCTTGTTGGTCATTGTATTTTTGGAGTTACACACGGTGGAAAATAGGGTTTGTGGCTAGTCCTGAAACTAGTCTAAAACAAGTGCTTCGGGTAAAAACTTCATAACTTCTTCATAAAAAATCCAAATTCAGTAAGACCAAATGTATTGGTTAGAGTACAGTCTGTAGTATTATGTGTACAATTTTTAGATCCATACAACAAATATTCCATGTGAGGAACGCTCCACAAGTTCGCTCTCTAGAATAAGCCAGAATTCAACAAGGTATGCCATTTTTGCTATAACTCCTTTTCAGAGAGGTTCCAAGTAGTGAAATCTGGAGGAACTGCATAAAAGACACTGAAGAACATTGTGTATCATTTTCAGATCTTTATTCATTACATGTACATATTTATGATTATTTCAAGTTAGGGTTTTTGACTAATCCAAAATTAGTCATGTGAGACTAAAGTAAAATTTGATGAAAATGCTAGTCTCTTGTTGTTAAAGTTAAGGAAGGTTTGCAGGTATGTGATCATATACACCAAGTATCTTACATAGTTACAAATCATATTTGGATGATGAAATTGATGAGGGATTTTGGTTGAGGTACATGTTGGGTACATGGTTGAGACACATAGTTGATGAGTTGACACATACATGAGGTGTATAGTTGGTGATGTTGGTACATATTGATGTGTCATATTTGATGAGTAGTTGATGCATGATTGGTACATACTTGTTACATGGTTGGAGGCACTTGTTAGTAGTATTGTGGACACATGGTTTATGGATGATGTAGCATTTTTGTCTTGGTATATTATTAGAAGCAGATATTGACCTTGGTGATGATTACGAGTTGTTGTGTTACGCTTGGATGATGCACATATTGGTGATATTGTGCATATGGTTGAGATTTGTCTTGGTGATTGATATTGGTGAGTAGATCTGATTTGGTTGATAATATTGATGAGACAGGTTGTTGTGATAGGTTGTTTGGACAGGTTATTGTGACAGGTTATTTGTACAGGTTTGGTGCATGGTTGATGCACTTGTTTATGGTACAAGTTGAGGTACAAGTTGATGTATGGTACATGTTGGCACATGTTATTGGTACAATTTGTTACAGGTTGATTAGTAAAGGTTTACAACAGTATATCTCACAGTGATAGTGTAACAGTGGTTCCATCATTCTACTTCTACGTTAGGGTGGTTGGACAGGGGAATGAAAAGTGGTTGTAGCCGAAGAACATAGGGGTTGTATCCTCCTTCTGGTTGTAGCCAGAGAATTGGGGAGTTGGAGCTTCCCTCAGGTATTAGCATGAGAAAATAGGGGTTTGGAGCCTCCTTCCAGTTGTAGCTAGAAAACAAAGGAAGTTGGTGCTTCCAATGAATGTAATTCTTAAAGACATATAAGAAAAAAAATTCCGTGGTTTTCTCTCTCTTTGGGTTTCCACGTAAAAAAATTGGTGTACTGTATATGTGTATGATTGCTCATTTGTTCATTGTTTATTTACTCTACAACTATTGGATGATAATGCTACATTGATATAACACTTGCATTTTGTGGTTAAAAAGAATTGTATTTCTCTATTACCGATTCACCCCCCCTCTCAATAATCCAACAAATGGTTTCAGAGTAGGTTCCTTCAAGAAACAATTTAACCATTGGAAGGAGATCATGGATTATTCTGAGAATGGAGTACCACTGTTCAATGGTCAGAATGGTTTAAAGTATGATATGTGGAGTAGAAGGACAACATTATTTTTATAGGCACATGGGAATTATATTTGGCTATTAGTCGTTACAGGATATGATAGTTCAAAAAGGGAAAAGACTGCAACCAATAAGGAATTGAAAAAAAATAACAAAATAGCAATGGATTTCATTTGGGAAGGATTACCTAATCCGTTAAGAGAAAAGGTTGGTAAATTTTCATCAGCCAAAGAAATTTGGTATAAGTTACATGACATATATTCTTCACCCATCACAGATTCAAAAAATTCCAAAGAAGATGAAGATATAGATCGAGAAGAATTATGTTCACCATGTCAAATAGATTCAGAAGATGAAGAGTACATAATCACCATAGGTATGTTTTTTTTCTTTAATTGTGAAAAACGCAGACAGCTTGAAATAGAATTCCATGAAGGAAATGAGACAGAAAAAATAATTGAAAAGGAAGACAATTATGAAGCAGAATTGATTAGTGCTTTAGATAAACTAAGAGAAGAAAACAAATCACTCAAGAAAGAATTGATGAAACAAAAGGAAAGTGTTCACATTTTTAAAGAAGCCCAACAGGTCATCGAGAACTTAAGAACTCAACTAGAAGAAGCTAGAAAGATCGAAGAAAATCTTGAATATCAAAAGAAGTATTTGGAAGCCAACATAGCAACACAGGAGGAAGAAGCATAAATGAGAGAGAAGATATTGACAGATCATCTTAAGGAAAGAACTAACGATCTAAATCAGCTTGAGGTAGAGTTTGGTCAAGAAGATAAAGGACTTGAAGAATAAATAATCACATTAAAAATTTAGCTTGAAGAAGCGAAAAGAACAGAAGAAGTCGTGAAGTCTAAGATAATGAAGAAATAAGAAGAGGTTAAGAAGCTTGAAGAAGAAGTTGTCACATTGAGAAGTAAAATAGTCAAGATCAACAAGAATGTTGAAGATACAAAAACATCCACATCAGTTATAGAGAATGAAGAGAAGCGCTCAAGGTTGCTAGAAAATAAGAATGAAGAAAATAGAAAGAGTTATGCAAAAGTACTCAAAGGAAGGAATCATGGTCAACCAGAATCTAAGAAAACTATTGAAGGTACATCTTCAAGAAGACCAGTCATGTTCAATACACAAAGAAGCTTCAATCATGATCATGACCAATCAAGGAAGAAATTCATAAGGACTACACCACAAAGAAGATCATTCACTCCCAGGTATGCAAATTTCTTTTATGGTCATTGTTTTTATTATACTAATTTTGGACACAAGGTTGCAGATTGCAGGGATTATAAAAGAAATGTTCAAGCAATAAATACCTATGTGGCCCCACTTAACATTGAATGTTAAAAATGTAATAACTATGAACACATAACTAGTAATTGTAGAAGCATGATCGATACTTCCATGAAAGAGAACACTGATATCAGATATAAGAAAGTATGGATAAGAAAACACAAAGAACAAGTGAACAAAGACCAGGTCCCAAAGATCGCAATATTGGAAATAAAACGAGATGAAGAAAATTCTACGGAGAAAAAGAAAGATGTCAGATACAGAAAGGTTTGGAAAATAACTGAAAGAAAATAAGGACATGTAAATAAGGAACAGGTTCAAGAGATTGTACTTTCAGGAATTGTAGTGAAAGATGAATCCACAGATAGAAATAAAGAAGTCATAGCTCAGAGAGATGATGAATCTACCAATGAAGATGATGATGAATACACATCAGAGCAGGAATTGTTTTGAGCCATCTAACTTAGAGACTCCCAAGTAATACAAATATTATATAGGGGGAGTCTATGCGGTAGCTGAGACAAACTCAAGAGCCATCCTTCAAGCAACTTGCAGAATTTGAGTAGACAAATTCAATGCATTCAATTAGCAGAAGTACAATATGATAGATTAATCAGTTGTAGTAGTACTTCATGATAGTACATTGACATACGAGTCAAAATTATGGACAATTGTGTAGAAGAGTCTTGAACATTATGAATAGATGTGGACGTGAAATCAACTTTTCTGAACGGGGAACTTGAAGAAGAAGTCTACATTGAACAACTAGTTCCTAGAACATGGTACTCTAGACTAGATAAATATTTACAACAGGCAGGGTTCAGAAAATGAAGTGCATACATCAACCTATACATTAAGAAATTTGCAAAGGATATGTAGAATGAATTTGAAATGTCATTACTTGGAGAACTATCCTTCTTTCTGAGTCTTCAAATATGTCAAAGCAACCAAGGAATTTTTATTTCTCAAACTAAGTATATCAGAGAAATGCTAAAGAAGTTTAGAATGGAAGATTGAAAACCAATTACTACTCCTAGGCAAATTACTTGCAAATTGAGAAAAGATGATGATTCAAAGTCTATAGACTAGAGGCAATACAGGTCAATGATTATAGCTTACTATATGTGACAACATCCAGACCATATGTAATGCAGGAAGTTGGAAAGGTGGCACGATTTCAAGCAACACCAAATGAATCACATGTATTAGTAGTGAAGAGGATTTTCAGATATCTCAAAGCAACACAAGAGTTTGGATTATGGTATCAAAATAGAAAGGATCTATCACTTATTGCCTACACAGATGCAGATTGGGCATGTTGCATTGATGACCGACGAAGCACCAGTGGAGTAGTGTTCTACTTGGATGAGTGTTTAGTATCTTTGCTAAGAAAGAAACACTCATCAATATCTTTATCTACAACCGAAGCATAGTATATTGCAACATCAAGATGTTGTACTCAGGTTCTATGGATGCAACAAACTTTGAAATATATACAATTTGAGTATGATGAGCCCATTCCAATCTATTGTGATAATACAAGTGCCATCAGTATCCCAAAGAACTCGGTGATGCACTCCAAGATGAATCACAATCCAATAAAGTATCACTTACTATGGGAACAAGTTGCAGAGAAGAACATCAGAGTTGAATATGTGGGTGCAAAAGAAAAAGTGGCAGACATATTTACAAAACCGCTTCCAAGGGAAGCCTTTGAGTATCTTCGCTAGAGACTCAGAGTAATTTATACTCCAAAATGGATCATATTGAATGATTATCTTATATGTCTTATATTTACAGAAGGAAGCACCATAAAGAGGACAGTTCAGGTTGGGAGATCAATTTCAGGAAGAGTTCAGTCGGGAGGAGAAACCATGGATGGAAAGATACCTTTGTCATTGATGACAAAGGGGGAGAGATTTATCAGATGCAAAGGTAAATTCTTGGAGAAAGAGCACATAGGCATGGTTCTAGGGGGAGCGATGGTCACAGGGGGAGCATGAGTGACATGACTTTAGTATTGCATCATAGTGTTGCCATCAATGCCAAAGGGGGAGATTGTTGATTAATTGGGTTGGTTGTCATTGATGTCAACCCTTAAAGAAAGTCCGATAGTGAATTATGGTAGCACAATGGTTTGGGTAATGGAACCAAGTTTGTTTGATGGATAATGGTATGATTTTTGATATATTTTAAGGAAAGACTATTCTATATGGGTAGTACATATAATGCCATTTCCATTGGTATGTAGAACATCACATAACTCCTCACGGTTAGAGAATTATGGCCATGTGAAGTTAGAGAACCCTCATGAGTCATCTAGAAGCCCCAAAAGGTCAAAGTAGTCAAAGTGATTGCAAAGAAGAAATTATTTAAATAATAAAGTTAATGGAAAAATTAGTAAGTGGACAAGTGGTTAGAAGTGGGTTAGCCCTAAAATAAGGAAAGTGGATTAAGATGGTTAGAAGGTAATTTAAGTAATAAAGTGAAGTGATGAGTGTACTATAAGTCAAAGTGGATAAAAAATAAATTATTTAAATAATAAAGTTAATGAAGAAATTACTAAGTGGACAAGTGGTAGAAGTGGGTTAGCCCTAAAATAAGGAAAATGGGTTAAGATGGTTAGAAGGTAACCCCTTGAGGAAGCAACATGAAAGTATAGATAAGAGGCAAGGGTCTCTCATTTTTAATCACACTTGAGCATATTGAATATCTCCAAGTGATTGGGGTAACTAAAGGATATCTAAGCCGAATTTCAGAGGGAAGGTCAAGTAAAGAAGTCCGAAATTCAAGGGAGGATAAATTCTTTTGATGATGCTTTCTAAGGTATGTTATTTACAAGTCATCTCACCATTTTCACAATAAAAAATTTCTAGAATGATTCAGAGCGTGAAATTGGGAGGCCATTGATGAAACATATCCAAGTATCTATGATACAAATTTCAGCTTATGGGTCGTTGTATTTTTGGAGTTACACACCGTGGAAAATAGGGTTTGTGGCTAGTCTTGAAACTAGTCTAAAACAAGTGTTTCAGGTAAAAACGTCATAACTTCTTCATAAAAGATCCAAATTTAGTAATACCAAACGTATTGGTTAGAGTACAGTCTTTAGTATTCTATGTACAATTTTCAGATCCATACAACAAATATTCCATGCGGTGAATGCTCTACAAGTTCGCTCTCTAGAATAATCCAGAATTCAACAAGGTATGCCATTTTTGCTATAACTCCTTTTATGAGAGGTTCCAAGTAGTGAAATATGGAGGAATTGCATAAAATACACTGAAGAACATTGTGTACCATTTTCAGATCTTTATTCATTACAGGTACATAGTTATGATTATTGCAAATTAGGGTTTTTGACTAATCCAAAATTACTCATGTGAGACTAAATTAAAGTTTGATGAAAATGATAGTCTCTTGTTGTTAAAGTTAAGGAAGGTTTGCAGGTATGTGATCATATACACCATATATGTTATAGAGTTACAAACCATATTTGGATGATGAAATTGATGAGGGATTTTGGTTGAGGTACATGTTGGGTACATGGTTGAGACAAATAGTTGATGAGTTGGCACATAAATGAGGTGTATAGTTGATGATGTTGGTACATCTTGATGAGTAATAGTTGATGAGTAGTTTATGCATGATTGGTACATACTTGGTACATGGTTGGAGAAACTTGTTAGTAGTATTGTTGACACATGGTTTATGAATGATGTAACATACTTTTCTTGGTATATTATTAGAAACACATATTGACCTTGGTGATGATTATGAGTTCTTGTGTTATGCTTGGATGATGCACATCTTGTTGATATTGTGCATATGGTTGGTTGGAGGAACTTGTTAATAGTATTTTTGACACATGGTTTATGGATGATGTAACATATTTTTCTTGGTATATTATTAGAAACACATATTGATCTTGGTGATGATTATGAGTTGTTGTTTTATGCTTGGATGATGCACATCTTGGTGATATTGTGCATATGGTTGAGAGTTGTCTTGGTGATTGATCTTGGTGAGTAGATATGATTTGGTTAATAATATTGAAGATACAGATTGTTGTGATAGGTTGTTTTGACATGTTATTGTGACATGTTATTTGTACAGGTTTGGTGCATGGTTGATGCACTTGTTTATGGTACAAGTTGAGGTACAGGTTGATGTATGGTACATGTTGGCACATGTTATTGGTACAAGTTTATTGGTATAGTTTTACAACAGTATATATCACAGTGATAGTGTGACAGTGGTTCCATCATTCTACTTCTACGTCAGGGCGGTTGGACGGGGCAAGGACAGGTGATTGTAGCTACCTTCTGGTTGTAGCCAGAGAACATAGGGGGTTGTGGCCTCCTTCTAGTTTCATCTAGAAAACAAAGGAAGTTGGTGCTTCCAATGAATGTAATTCTTAAAGACATATAAGAAAAAACATTATGTGGTTTTCTCCCTCTTTGGGTTTCCATGTAAAAACACTGGTGTACTATGTATGTGTATGATTTCTCATTTGTTCATTGTTTATTTACTTTGCAACTGTTGGATGATAATGCTACATTGATATAAAACTTACTTTTTGTGGTTAAAAATGATTGTACTTCAGTATTACTGATTCACCCCCCTCTCAGTAATCCAACAAAAGGTTCTTTTCAGGAGAAAGTTTTGATATCTTCTCAAAAATGGAACTTAATTGGAAATCTACAACACAATCCAAAAAAAACTTGTATTATCAATTAAGTCATGAAGGGCATGTGCCCCCTAGGCTGTTGTCCTCAATTATTATGAAAAATGAATCTTTCAGATGGATTTCTTGAAACCCAAGTGGACAAACCTGAAAAGAAAATGTCACCTCATGATTATGATATTAATAAAGTTGCAGTGGATATGAATGCCTTACCCCCATAAGACAAAATACAATGGAACAGGAAAACATGAGACATGGTAGGCAATGATCTTATCCAAGCCATGTTAAATGTCAGAAAATTAAAGTTACAAATAACCATATTATAAAATAAGCTAAAGGTGGAAATATCTACAAATAGAGCTGAAAAATTTCAATCAGTGGGTTAGAGAAGAATTTTATTGACTTAGGTTATGGAGAGGAAGACAAAGCATTTGTGCTTTCTTTAGTAAAGGAAAAGGATAAAGAAATACAAATTCTTTGGAAGAAATTGAATATGACTGTTACAAAACATATTCAAATGAATGAGATGGTGGAAATAGAAAAAGAAAAAGAGGAGCTTCAAAGACAATTGAAAATATTGCAAGATGAGAACAAATATCTAGAGAAGTCAATAGAGAGGTTAAACAAAGAAAAGGAAGCTTCCTTATTAGAAAGCTTTCATAAATTAAGCATTCCTGATACTGAAATTCTACTTGAAGGATCCAAAGAAGAATATACAGCAAACTTGGAAAGGCATATTGCATTTCTACAGAAGGAAGTCAGACGAGACTAACAAGGACTCCCAAGCCTATAGTCAAAACTCACAACATGGACACAAAAATGCAGCAAAGGATCTACCCAGGGAATCCATGTAGAGGTAGGCTCTACCACCTAATTACGACACTTCTAAAGCAACAAAGAAGGTTACGTGTCACACTTTAGTGGGGTCGATCCTATGGAAAAGAAGAAAAGACAACGAGATGCAGAAACATGGGAGTGAAAACCTAACTTATATGAAAAAGTTGGAAAAAACAAATTTTACCAAGGGATGACGTAGATGTAACCGATCTCAAAAAATTACCAAACCATAAGGACTAGTTTATCAGGGTGACCGAAAGATAACTCAAAAGAGAAATCAAGAAACCACCAAGCCAGGAAAAGTGAAAAAGGGGGCCAAATTAGGGCAAAAAGGGCCAAAAAAGTCTATAAATAGAGGTAGACAACTCATTTTTACCATTGCAACTTTGAAATCAACAAAAAGTCAAAAAACCCCTTCGTCAAAAAAGAGAATTTTGGGAGCTACGGTGGACGAAAAACCCTCCTACTTGGATTGAGTAAGAACAAAATCCCCTCTCTTGAAATTTAATTTACTTATATGCATTTAATTTTTAGTTTGGGAGGGACGCGCCTTTGAAAAAAGGTCATGCCTGCATGTATGCGGGTTGTCCAAAGTCAACTCGCATATGTACTCGGGAAGAGTAATAAACAACCTGAGTACATACACGACTGTGTCAACTACAACCCACGTACACCTCCTTTTGATTTGAAAAAAGGAAATATAAGAAACTAAAACGTCTCCATCTTTGTATGTGACAAAATGTATGTGCACTAGAGAGAGAGGGAGCACAAGGAGATAGATTTCCTAGTTGAGGAGGACCTTGCGACAGTTGCTACGCTAAAACATTGTGGCCTTTGGAAATTCTTTCAGTGTCCGTTCATGAGGGAACAACCGAGGTTTCTTAATGCCTTGGTAGAGTACTGACATCCAGACACAAAAACATTCATGATGGAGGGTCAATCATTGAACCCAACCAAGGAGGATATTTACTTCTTGACTGACCTCTCTAGGAGAGGGGAACTAGTTAACTTGAGGACCTTTCCTCTAGGGCCATACAACATTGAATACTATATTGTGATGCATTGTGAGGATGGTACCGAGAAAGTAGTTTCTCAGGTGCCAATTCACAATATTACCAGCCTCTCTTTATGAGTGATTTTACTCATGATCAGGCGGATTACTAGATCCACAACACTCCATTAGGCCTCTCGTGCATAGATGCATTGTGTAGTTTAGTGTTTAGAGGCAACCATTTTTTACTAGAGCACTACCATGCTAGTATGCATGAAGAGACATCTCACAGAGTGTCGTAGGCATACCAACAAGAAATTTGGGTTTGGTATCATTTTGTGTTCCTTATTCTTCGAGAGGGTGCCTAGTCTCAGTCCTAGAGAGACAATACGAGGGCATATTGCCTCCTTCCAAACAATGTGCAGGTGGGAAATATTACTTCCTAGACAAGGTGGAGGAAAGACCCAAGAGGCCTTCGACGACAAATTCTTCAACTAGTGGGCACGTTAGATCATGGTCATAGAGAACTATCCCTATGTAGGGATTAGCTTCCTCAGAGATCCGGACATGTTAGTGCCCCCTGGTGAGGAGTGTGGCGAGATAGGTAACATATTTTTCGAAGTTATGTTACCTATCTCTCCACACTCTAAGATGGCCACGATTACCATCGAACCATTACCAATGATTCTAGTTCAATACCAAAAATAATTTTTCTATCAGATCCATAATACAGAAATCAACAAAAACGAAATCATTCACACCGTAATTATAAACAAGAAGAATCAAAATACAATTGTGTAGGGATTTTTGTTTTTTAACTATCTCAAAATAGATTTCCCAAATATGCTAATATGTATCACCAGGTCGTGCACAATGGTTACTCCCTTTGGCAGACAACCAACAAACATGGAAGAGCAATGACCTCTATGTAGCCACCTCACACATACTTTCTATGACAGATCTTGGAGAACTCCTTGAACTCCTGCACAAGCACATAGGTATCACAATGCTCAAGGCCATCAAATAGGTATCACAATGCTCAAGGCCATCATTTCATAAACGTGCTCTAATACCACATAATAAAAATACAGAGTAAGAAAATGATAAACCAAGAAAATCAAGAATGGTGGAAAAGGCACCAATCTGAATCAATTGATATGTACATTAATAATACATCTCAATATAACAACCTCACAACCATATCATAACTAAATGGTTTTTAAGGTCTATTTAGGACTTATGATTGTTTCTAAAAAACCCCCTTTAATCTTAAGTCCGTACAAGTGTTTGTATCATAACTAAATGGTTGTTAAGATATATTTATCACTTATGATTATTTCTAACATAGAAATATTTTCATTCTAACTAAGTGTTTTCCACAATATTCTACATTAATATGCAATCTTGTTTGAAGTGTGTGAGATTTTTGAAGCACAAAGATAACCATTAGGAAAGGGTATAAAATGTTGGTATGATACATGAAATATTCAACTCTAAAATATCCTTGTCTCTTTTCAAACTATCAAAAATATTTCACATAACATAATTGAAAAAATCATTGTAGATTTGTATTGGTCTACCCCCACAAGAATAATCATTCTATGCATTTAATGGTGAGAATGATGGCAAGGGGATGACTCACTCTTGGAATCACCATCAAATACATCATGATCATGCTTATGTGGTCCATTATCAAATCTATGATTCTATCTGTTACTTTCGTTATGCCTAAAATGAGGCACTTCCACATCACGTATTTCTCAATGTAGCATCAAGCATGTTGACATGGTGAGTAACATTATAATGTGTTTTGGTTGTAGGTACTATGAATGATACATTAGAATAAAAGATTAAGAATCAAAGGCAACAAGGTTGGGGAGTGTTGGGTGTTGGTTCCACAAAGATGACACTCTTTAGTAGTGTTCCTATAAGGTGGCATGCTATTTAGATTTAGAGAGTGATAGGGGTTTGTGAAAGAGGATGTCAAAAATTGGTGGTAAGGCGTGGTGAAACCCATAATTCGTGGTAGTTTAATTTGGGAGGGTGAGAGATGATGTGAATGATTTGGTGGCCCTATGACATGTGGTTTATCTCCATCATTGGTTGTGTCAAGGTTGTTATGCATTATCTTATACTCTTGATTCATGTTGATCCAACATATTCTCTAACTATTTTTTAAGATATTACAACTATCAATGAAGAACTTCCATATCATTTGGATGATGAGTAAGTTTAGTAAATGAAACTACAATGATATGAAATACAACATTGGCATACATATCATCCCATGTTTCATTGATTGATTCAATGGGTTGTTTTGGGGAAGTTATGTTAAATAGTGCATTTCATTAGCAACATCAACATTTAACTTCAATTCTCGATCACGTTTTTTCTCAAATTTGGCATCAATGGGCCTGCTTCTTGTAGCCACATATGCTAATGATGCATAATGGGAATCTTGTGTTTCCAAGATCTATATTTAATATTCAAAATATTCTTTCCATATTGACAATGACACATATATCTTCCATATAGAGTTGTCCATGTAGTAACATGTACTTGTGTCCTTCAAGACCCATGACCTAAAAATCATGCTTCTACATAATTTCCACCATTTTCACTATAACGTCCTTCAAAATCCCCTCTACTTTCTTCAGTATACCATCTTACATAATTAGTAAACATTCAAACTACACAAATACAAAGAAAACAATCTCTCTTTAGAAGGTTGGAGTAATAATTTTGATCTTGGAGTCTTGATATGTTGTCACATGAGAAACAAACATGCCATCAAAGTAAATCAAAATCACATCATCATTCTTCATTGTTTATCATAAATTTGGCAAGATAGACGTGCACATATCTTTCTTCAAATCCAATTCATAGAAAATAGTCAATACATAAATCATCTTTTTTAGAGAGGGGAAATGTATTCCATCATGACAAGACTAGAATGAGCACACTATTGAATAGCATTGGAAACTTCATGAAATTTAGAGCATACAAACTTGAAATTATTTCTCAACATATGGTGTTGATACCTCCAATAGTGGTGTTCAATGGAATGGGTGCATAAAGTGTATGTGCCATCCATAGAATGATCCCTTTGAAATCAACAAATATATGATTCATATCCTAATTATCTACAATAAATAGGGTCTAATTACGCATGACTTATCAAATTGATTGTGTTAGTGTTGTAGCATTGCTGAGAGAGATTGTATGGTTCTATTCAAATCCTTATAGATGCACGTGGGAAACAACACAAACATGTGCTTTAGGTAAAAAATTTTGGTTGATCAATTGTAGATGTAAGAGGCATTGTATGAATATGATTCACATTCACAGACTTCTTACAATGAAAGGAATAATTATCACCAAGTTCACAAAATACATATATTGTTTCAACTAGATACTTAAACAAATAATTTAGAAATTTATTTCCCCACATTCCATAATTAAATCATTTTATCAATATATTTCACCCTTGAATAAGAGTGTATTTATGTGTTACTTGTAGGTGGATTCTTGATCCTACATCACATACATGTGTTCTAAACATAGAGGTGCTACGTTGCAATGCCATAATTTAAGGTAGGTGTTTTCCAAGCCACTATGGTTGAGGAAGGTAGATAGTTGGGGAGGAGGATAGGTTGTGTCTGAGGCATGATATGTTACTGCATAATAACAAAGCTACAAGAGTTTGGTAGTGAAAGAGATTGGATCAAAATTGATAAGTTCAAAGGAGTATTTAGGTGTTTATCGTAAGAGCTTGTGCTACAACAAGTATGCAATAGTTTAAGTTTTATGATCCTAAGAATTATGGATGTATAAAAACGTTTTAGGAGACTTAGGAATTCTTATTTCATTATTGACGTGATCATTGGAGCACAAAACACATAGAATTTGTAGTAGACACTCATTGGGCATGATTATGTCCAATAATAGAGGAAAAATATCTCATGAGGTCTCTAAGTAACAAATTGGATACACTATTGTGAGTTTTTTGCAATGGTTATTTAACTCATATGAGGGTTTATGAGTTGGTATGACTGTTTCCAATGCACCATCATATGATTGTATAATAAATAGTAATGTTTCCTTAAATGTATTTGGTTTCAATCTCTTCATTATGAGGTAGGTCAAGGGAGGGAAAGAATAAATCAGCCACCCTATGTGTTGTGCTTCTAAAATATATGTAACAATTTTTAAAATTCTTCTCTAAATCTACAATCAAATTTAGCAATGGAGTCACTAAGTTTCTAATGAAAGTGCTTCAACACATTAACATTTATAGGTGGTTGGTTCATTTCAATCCATTGTTGTCGAAATATATCCTTATTTTCTTGAAAAGTTGTTGATAATAGTTGTAGATGTTCCCACCATTGAAGATCATTCTTTCTAAGGGCGATCTCGATGTGAGAAAACTTAATTTGAAGTATAATAATGTCACCGTGTAACTACATGCAATTCCTCAAAAAATGTTGTGTCACTGGGATGTGAATGAAAAGAATCAGAATCTTCAATGGATGAGCAATCATGAAAAAAAATCATGTTGAGCAAAGGTAGGCTTGAGCTCAATATTTAAAGAGAATGATATGTGTTTCCCATATTCTTCCCATTGGATATGGCACAAAATCCTATATTTTGGAGGGACAAGGTAATGCATATTGTCATGACTGGGAACCACTTTGGTGTACAATACTATGCTAACACTATGATGAACAACACAATTAGGAAACAAAACTAGTTTTAATATGTAAAATAAGGCCCTATTTTCTAGGGGAATACAATACATACTAGCACACATATAAATACCTAAAACAATGAAAATCTAAAAAAGGAAATAAGCATAATATTTTAGAAATTAATGCACTAAGTTAGACATGAAGGTAAATGATTTCGCTTACTCAAAATGTAGGAAAACAACCCATAAACTAACACAAGTATAATATTGGTTGTAAATAGCTCAAATATCTTATTTCAATCTAGTTTAAATTGCATATGATACAAGATCTCATCCAATTTCCTTTAACTATAAATTCATGGTCTATTTATACATCTCAATGCATTAGCTTTCATTATTTAGGTCCACATGCCAACCCCCAAAGGGAATTACATCCAGTTCTCCAAGAAAACATGTAGAACACATGTATACATTCCAAACATATGCATTACAATGCATTAACAATGCATTAGAAGAGGCGCGGAGGAATTTCAACCCAAGAAATAATGTCATTGGCTCAACACTACCACATATTTTCAATGATAAGGCCCAAATATTTCAAATACTGAGGTTGTTACACCTCTGTTTGGCATCATGGGCCAATACAGATGTAAGGAATATATATATAACTCGAAGGCATATAATGATATAGTAAATAATTGGGGTGACTTGGTACCTTTTTGGAAAGGTAATGTATCTTTAAATATAATTTTATTTTTATTTTATTATTCTTTATTTATTATTAATTAATATTATTTATATAACATTTCCTTCCCCTTTAGAGGCACTTTGTCTTCGAAGAAAACTTGACTGTTTTTTTTTCCGTGAGGCATTTTTTGATTCCGGATTTGTTGTTGAATATTTGAGAATTATTTTTGATCCATACATTTTGTAGTTATTCCCTTTCCATTTTAATTCCATAAATTGTTCTTGAAGGTTCATGGCATAGGTGCCCAATTGCATCAACCATTCTTCTCCTAACACCATGTCCATTCTACAAAGGGGTAGAGTGTAATATCTAGTTTGTAGTTCCAAATTTTGTATATTTATCAAACCTTTATGACATCGTCCTACTACTTCTATTGGTTGACCATCAAGAGTTGTAACCATGAGATCCTTGGCAGGGAATGCGAAAAGATTTAATTTTTTCTCTAGATTAATGTCCATGAAATTGTGGGTGCTTCCCGAATCTAATAATATTGTGATATCTTTTCATTTTAGGCTTCCTTTGAACTTTAGGGTATTTGGTTTCATTTTTTCTGTAATTGTTTGAAACAAAATCATGGGGTTTCCAGCTGGAATTTTGTGGATAATACCATTCCTCCTCATATGAGGTTGAGTATAACATACTATAATTGGTTTTTCTTCTTGGACTAAAAACTCTGACTTATCTTCCTCATGAGTTTGTTTTATGCATGTGATGGAAGCCAATGACACTCTTGGTGATTTTTCTTCATCAAAATATGACATGTATTTTTTAGCAGGAACCTCCACTTATTTTTTGTTAATGATTTTACAATGATACAAGTGTTTAGATGCAAATCTATGGCATGGAAACCATTTTTTTCCACATTTACAGAAATTATTTTCCTTTCTTTTTTTTCATTGTCATCAGAGTTGATTATGGACGTGTATAATTTCCTTTCATATTCATATGCATGACTTATGATTGTTTCACTTGTTCCCTCATGACCACTTGTCTCCACAAAACCTGCAATCACTCTCTTTTCGTCGCAAATACATGTTATTGAATTTATGTAATGATGATATTTCTCTGATGCCCTTGCCTTACATATGATTGTTTCCATAGTCATGATATCATGTAACTTCAATCCATTTATATACGATTGAACTAGCATTTCTATTGATAACCCGGGTACTCTTGTGGCCAGTGTTTCCCATTCACGTGTTAAATCGTCCACACTTCCTTTTCGTTAAACTCTGGTAAGTTCTGAGAAAAAATATTCTTCTCCGAAAGCTTGGAATCGTTTAAAGAATTCATCTTTAAATTTATTCCAATTTATTGAGTATCATGTTTTTTCCCACCACATGTACCAATTATATGCATCTCCCTCTAGTTGCATGGATGCATATCTAATTTTTTCATTGTCGTTATAGATACCATAGATTTCAAAATATTCTTCCGCTTTGTTAAACCAAGCCACACCTTATTTTTCATTCTCGTCAAATTTTGACAATTCAAGATTTTCTCTTGGCGAATATGCAAGGATTTTTTGGTTGGTATAAGGAAGGAATTGATTAGGAACTATCATGCCTCGAGGTACATTTATTTGTGGGTTTTTCATGTTATATGGGGGTATATTAATTTGTGGGTTTAGTGTGTTAAACGTGCTCAGAGGGTTTGAATCATTTGAAGAATTTTGTTGCGGAACAACGTCATTTTCATAATTGATGAGTTCTTGTGGGATGCCCATTACTTCGGTGTTATTTTTAGAAACCGTATCACTAAACTTAGTGTTTTCCTCTTGTAAGATAACATGGTTTTTATTGATCTATTTTTCCAATTGGTTATGCTTTTCTTCCAATTTTTCCAACCTTGTATTGAATTCGTTCTTAGTCATCTTCTTGGTCATGGGTGGGTTTTTTTTTAATCAATTTTGATCGAATTTTAATTTACTCTTATCCTCTTAATTATTTCAATTGACTATATGGTTCTTCAATTAAGTAATTGCACAAAATCAATTGTGTAGCGGTGTATACGGGAAGTAATATATAATTGTATAGACACAATCAATTAGTTGATGGTTGTATGGATGCAAATTTCCAATTGCATGGAAATTTAATTATTAAAATGCAATGACAGTTGTACCATACAATGTATGAAAGTGATGGTTCTGATGGAAATTTAATATGACTTCAATTTGTTGTGTGGAGATATGAAAATGAAATTACGGATGAAGGTGTAGACACATCAATGGTGGTACAAATGTGGTGGCAGGTGGCATAAATAAAATGTATCATGATGACAGAGTCAAAGTAATTTGGTTGTACAGATGCAACACTGGTACGACGAATATGTCGTTGCAGAATATATTTCGGTGGCTGTAGTTGTATAGATAGGTACGACAGTTGTTTTGGCTCAACCTTCATGTCCATTTAATAATAAACTCTTATGTGAGAAAATTCATCTTGATCTAGTAGTGTGCTTTGGTTCCTTACATATATCTTGTAATAAGGTGTAACAAAGGTGCAAAAGGTAAGTATTTCCTATTGAATTTGTAGATCTACAGTGACAAATTCAGTAAACCCTAATCCAACCAAGTAAATAAATTGAAATTTATAACAACACTAATCAAGAGTT
>JASDQU011244981.1:0-23647 GCA_032191745.1 Picea mariana
TAGTGTTGTAGTAAAGAAACTTATACTAATCCTACTTGCTCAAACAAATTGAAGTTCTGTATTAAATCACAGGAAAGTAACTTCCCTATTGCAAACCTTTAAAGATCAATTTAAGAATCCTGGATTACATTTAAAATAATACTTGCAATGGGAAAGAACAACTATTCTGCAATCAAAGAACAGAACCCTTACTCTCAACAGAGACTTCAGCATTAACACTCTTTCATGAAAACAACAATGCAGAAAACAATTAACTCTAATTGACAGAAAACAAAGCCACTTAGTTCCTTTCTTTCTAAGCAAGAGCCTTGAGCCTTACTTCTGTTTAGCACACTTGTGAGGTTGAGATCTACAGAGAACAGAGCAGTCTGATCCCTTCCTTTCTGAGCAGGGATTACTAACCCAGTTTCTGGCTAATGAAGATCTATAGAAAACAGGGTATTTTGGTTCTTTCCTTTCTGAGTAAGAACCCTTAACCCTATCCCTGGCTAACACACTTGAAGAGGGAAATGAAATCTACAGAGGACAAGGTGTTGTGATTCCTTCCTGTCTGATTAGGAACCTTTTAACCAATTCTCTGGCTAGCACACAGCAGGAAATGAAATCTACAGGGGACGAGGTGTTGTAATTCCTTCCTGTCTAAGTAGGAATCCTTTAACCAAGCCTCTGACTAGCACGCTTGCAGCGGTAAACAAATCCTACAGAGGGTATGATGTTCCAATTCCTTTCTGTCTGAGCAGGAACCTTTAATCACATCTCTGCTAGTATGAAACCATCACACAAGATTGCTGATAAAAGAATCAAAAATTCCATTCGATAAACTAAGATAGAGTCAGTAGTGTTTCAGCAAAGCGAAATTCATAAAACAGTGTTTCAGCACACGACAATAAACAAAGCATGGACAGAAATTAGACTAACACACATCTAACTAATGGGTGAATCTTGTGATGAAGGTGGGCCCTCCCTTCTCACAAGATTCCCCTGGAATGGGAAAGCTTAGAGACGAATAATCAAAGCAGTCTTATATTCATCTGTTGAAATATCACATTACAAATTGAAATAATAGAACACGTCCCGCTCCTCTGGAGTTACTTCAGTACATCAAAACTTCGATATGTCGAATGGTGATTTCCTCTGATTTAAAGAGGAAATCCCTTCGATACAATCATTACAATGCATCTCAATCCAATCCTAGATTGGATCTTCTTTCTAAATTAGCATAGGATGTCCTGATTTCACGCAACTGAATGCTGAACGAGGTATTGCTGTTACGGCTGGTGTAACAGCTTCCTTTCATCATTGCTGATGTTGTTTCAGCCACGTGAATTGCGCTCTGACTGTTGACTGCTGACTGTGGCGGCTTCCTTGTGTTTCAGCATCGTCGGTTCTGGCAGTTCTTCTGTGTTTCAGCATCTGCAACTCTGGACTGTGTGATAGCTCGTGTTTCAGCATCTTGCGACCTCGGACTGTATGGCTGCTCTGTGTTTCAGCATCTGTGATCTCGGACTGTGTAGCAGCTCCGTGTTTCAACATCTGCGACCTCGGACTATGTATCAGCTTCGTGTTTCAGCATCGGTTCTGTGTTTCAACAATAGGCCTTGAATGCAAATCTGCAGTTATGGACACTTATGCACTTCTAATCAATAGTTAAGTACAAGAGTGATGTAAAATATCATGCAAAACAGATTAAACGTGTAGTAATGAGAAAGGACGTTGTATACCTTTGAGATGATCAGACAAAGTGGTATTATGAATCTAAATACAAGTGATGAAGGGTATAATAATGGCAAAAAGTGTAGGCAAAAAGGTGCATAGTGTGGTCCTAACAGTAATCTGCACCACACTTATTTCCCTCTCCATATAAAGGGATTAGTCAAAAACACATAGGCACTTAGGGGGTTTAAAATCATTATTTCCTCTTTTTCTTTCATTTTTCCACATGGATGGCTTTCTTTCACTAAGAGTATAAGTTGGAATCATTTGTAATCACATAAAACTTTCATTGGGACCAAAAGTTGGATAACAATCATTTAGTATGCTCTTCTCTCGCGCTTCAAAGCGACCTTGAGAATCAGAAAAAGGTTGTAGGACAATTTCATCTCCCTTAAAAAAAAAAACCTAAAACCTTTAGGAGAGGACAACAGCCTCCTCAAGACTCCTCTTAGTTTATTTTTCAAACACATCTCAAGATTGTAACGGGCCCATACATGCCCACATGCTACAAAGATAGGATAGTGTTGAAATTTACTTTCTTAGATTAAATCACTAGGGAAGTTTAAAGGTTTTGTAATGGGCCCATACATACACACATGATCACAATCTAGGATAGTTTCAAATCTTTCTTAGATTAAATCACAATAGGGAGTTAAAGGAATAGTAAAGGACCCACATGTCCACATGCTAGCTTCCTAGGGACTTTTGAATTCCGCAAGGTTGTACCAATGACATTTAGTTAATTAGGTAATCAAAGACTTGTAAGGACCAAGTGAAGTCCACATGCAGCAAGGTGACACCCAATTCATTAAAACATTGGCACACTTTCACTCACACACACAAAAGTCACTTCTCACTCACATAGTTTTCATCTCAAAATGTGGAGGTTAAAGTAAGTTTCCTCCAAAGGGATTCCGAAACACCCCACCCTTTTTCTTGACGAAACTATCCATTCCCATTTAATTTCAATGAGATTGGCTCACACCCCCAATCTCTCAAACAACCACATCTAAAATTCTTTTAAAAACTCACTAAGTTTTCCTCCACAGGAGGTGCCAAAAGAAATTCTTTAGTCTAGGTAGGATTTCGGGGATAGGCATCCAAATAACTCCCTATTATCTGGTTCTCACATTGTCAAAACAATAGAAGTTGTCAAATAGGGAACTTTAAATCCTCCAAGTCAAGTGTTCCTAACACCATAAGGCAGGGAGATACCTGTGAAGGGTTGAAGGTTGAGGTCCGGTTGTTCTGTGCGTCCCCCCTTGAGGCACCCACCTCTTGGACGAGATCTAACCCATGACCCATTTCTTAGGCCAAAAATATAAATGCCGCACTTTGACTGAGGTACCTAGAAACCAAATTTTAGGACATCTACCTAGGTGGCAATTGTGGGCTGCAATTTCACCTTGATCAGATTTTGTGTGGCTATTGAGAAATATCACCAGTTCTTTCAGGATATGCCCCCTCTACCCCTCATTATAACTGATCGCTTCATCCTTCACTAGTTTCTCTTTTGGTGGCTTCAGACCCCACTGTCGAGTGCTATTGGAAGGTCCAGTACTATTTTGAGAGGAAGGACATTACATCTTTTAGGACACGAGCATTTGTTTTCTTTGTTCCCCCACGTGGAAAAAATCCACTTATCCACATATATGCTTCTTTATCAAAACACTTTATGTATGATGCACTTCTGATTACATTTGATTAAGGTATATATTGTGTAAAGTTCAAAAAATTGCAACAAAGGATCTTGTTTATTTATTACTTTCACCACCATTCACACACATCCACTCAGCTAGTTGGACATCATAGGGGACCCACAGAACCCCCGTCATTTTAGATGCTTGCTAAACCTCCCTCCTATTCTAGGGGGAGTTACTAGTCTTTCCAACTCATCGACTCCACCTTCTCACACTCCTGTGAGCGCCACTATCTTAGAATCAGCTTTGCTTGGATCCACCTTACTTGGGTCTAATTCCCAAGGTCCACCATCCACTCGCTCTCCTTTACACGGAAGCGGGGAACCAACTTTCTCTCACGAGGGAAGTCCAACCCCACCTAGTCCCCCCCAAGGGTCAGGTTCACAAACCACTCACACCATGGCTGGAACTAACCCTTCACCACCACTCCAGATGCCATACTTGGCCTCTCTCAACATGCCAGATCTAAGCAAACTCACAAATGATCCTATATTGCATGACCCCACATGGCATGCAATGCCTGCCAAACTACCTTCAGATATCCCTAAGTTTGAAGGAAAGGCAGGAGATGACCCCGCCAACCATGTCATGACTTTCCACTTATGGTTCTCTTCTAACAACATTATGGATGATTCCATCAGAATACAATTATTTCAATGCACACTCACTGGCCCATCAGCCAAATGGTATGTAGACGAAAAATCAGGGTCCCATGCGACTTTCGAGTCCTTGGCCAAAGCATTTTTTACCTTCTTCCAATTACCAATCTGCCATGACAACGGTCTTGAACTACTCTCTAATTTTAAACAAACCTCAGCCACACATATCACTGATCACATTCACGAGTGGCATCAATGACGCAATTTGTGCAAAGAAGAAACCACCAAACAACAATGTCTTGATTGGTTTCTCAGATCACTTGTCTCTCTCCTTGGTAAAGATGTGGCTTCCATCTTCCCTCAATCAGAATAAGAAGCCATCATTCAGGCTCAACAATACGACCTCATCTATTCACAATCAGGGTACTTGTACACAGTANATCCTATATTGCATGACCCCACATGGCATGCAATGCCTGCCAAACTACCTTCAGATATCCCTAAGTTTGAAGGAAAGGCAGGAGATGACCCCGCCAACCATGTCATGACTTTCCACTTATGGTTCTCTTCCAACAACATTATGGATGATTCCATCAGAATACAATTATTTCAATGCACACTCACTGGCCCATCAGCCAAATGGTATGTAGACGAAAAATCAGGGTCCCATGCGACTTTCGAGTCCTTGGCCAAAGCATTTTTTACCTTCTTCCAATTACCAATCTGCCATGACAACGGTCTTGAACTACTCTCTAATTTTAAACAAACCTCAGCCACACATATCACTGATCACATTCACGAGTGGCATCAATGACGCAGTTTGTGCAAAGAAGAAACCACCAAACAACAATGTCTTGATTGGTTTCTCAGATCACTTGTCTCTCTCCTTGGTAAAGATGTGGCTTCCATCTTCCCTCAATCAGAATAAGAAGCCATCATTCAGGCTCAACAATACGACCTCATCTATTCACAATCAGGGTACTTGTACAAAATACTTCCTGATCTCCCAAAACCCATTCCATTTGGCCAAGATAAGCCCGGGATGTCTCACTCAACAGACAGATTGATTGGTAACACCACGCACCATGCACCACAACCCCAACAATCACCAATGTATGACACACCTCAATATTCGTCGGCATATGGGGGAACCCCTTATTATCCCCCACCCCCTTATCAACAACCATACCCTGTTTCCCTTCCTCCATCCATCAGTGGGCCACCACCGACACCCACTACACACCCACCTATCCAAACAAGTTCTGGTACTCTCTCTACCTCAGCTTATACTATAAGTACTAGTGAAAGTGCCACGCCTTCCTATGTACCTTATGAATCATTACCCCAATAGAATCTGTACTTTCCATTTCCTGGTCCTCCAGAACCCATGGCTCCACCACAAGGACACCCTCATGCTGGGGTGAATTTTGTTCAACCCTCTCCCATTCAGCAATATCAAAATTTTGAACAGCTAAATATGGAAAATCCAACCCATCAGTCGAATAATGCCAAAAAGAAAGGAAAAAACCGAAACAATAGCAACCCAGGTCAAGGTGGGAATCAGCCCCAATAGAACCAACCTACTGGGGGCAACCAGAACCAAGGGAATCAGAATCCCCAGGGAGGCAATAACAACAGACGTCAAGGGAAAAATAACAACAATCTTTGAACCAAATTCCCTTGTTCCCTTTGCAATGAGTTCAGTAATTATACTCATCATTGCCCCCAAATCGCTGATTTTAAATGGATGAAAGACTCAGGAAATGGACCACATCCTACAACACCACCTGCCCCTCAGTAGGCCCCACAACAATATGTACAACAACCTCCCCCAGTCGTGCTACATAACCCCATTCCACACCAGGGTGTGATGAACACCCAATGGGACATGCAGCCTACCCCACCATAGTTGGGACAATATCTCAACCTAAACAATCCTACAGATCATACTATCCTCTTCACTAGCGAGGAAAAAGTCCTTCTACAGACACGTAGTCATCAATACCGTGCACCCGCTGAGTCTCCTCCCACTCCCCCAGAAACAATCCCAGCACTAACAAGACCCCCTTTGATGATCCCTCTCCCTAACACGGACACACCCCTTTGCATCTCAAACATCCCATTGCGCAGGAATGTCCACAACCCGCAGGCAAGGGAAGCTCATAATTAGAGTTTGGTCAATGACTTATCACAATCCTCGATTGCAATTTCCATCTTAGAAGTACTTCAAACTTGTCCCACTCAGTGAAAATCACTACTTTCCACCTTGGGGGTCGTCGACCCTGTGGATACTCAACTCATCACATTTGATCTCAACAGTGGAGAACCTCGTCTCCCCGCTGTCATCACTTTTCAAATTCTTGTTAAAATTTGGAATATTACAATTCATTAGTGCATCATCGATGAAGGCACATCCACATGCATCATGTCCAAGTCTGTATGGAAGAAACTTGGTTCCACCAAACTCATACCATCTGCCATTACCTTAAGAGATTATGACGAATGACCATCTTCTCTTGAAGGGATATTCCAAAATGTCCTTGTAGAACTCGGGGGCAAGACCATTCTCATTGACATTGAAGTTATTGATGGCCCACTCGATTACAATATCTTGTTTGGTCGTAGCTACATGTATTCTATGAAGGTCATTGCCTCTTCCGTCTTTTGAACCATGATGTTCCCCCATAACGGGAAGATCATTACAATTGATCAAGTTTCAAATTATGAGCCTAACCCTTCTACCAACATTGATAACATTCTCCCCCTCATCCACACTAATCCTGAAGCATACCCACTCATTGAAATGGGGCCTGAAATTTTCAAAGACCCATCGTTGTTAGGAACTTACGATGGTGCACCACCACTGCTTCATCCTTCCAATCAAGTATGTGTCGTATCGTCCAAAGGAATTGACATTGAGGATACCCTTCCCCCCAGGGAGGCTTCTCTCATCTCTGATGTCCCACTAGTTGCAGAGCCCCTCCCTCATGAGCCTCCTACAAACTCGTCGACTCCACTATTTCATGATTTCACCTCTCCCCAAGGCCATATCCTAGTTTGGGAGATAGTTCCCCAAGCCATTACTCAAATCCCCTTCTTTTACCCTCCAAGTGTACAAGATTTCCAAGTATCCACGACGCTTACCCTCCCTAATATGGTGCTAGCAATCCCAGTTTTGTATTTACATCCACCAGAGATGGTTCCTCAACCATCCCTTCCCCCCCAAACAGAAGGAATCCCAATGCAGATTCCCATACTCACTCCCACCATACCCTCTACACCCCCACTCACTAACCTCCCTACCATAGTTGGGAGCAAGCGAAAGAAGAAGGAGCCCACAACTCCACTTACCCCACACGTCCAACCTCCTTGCACGCTATGTGAGAAAGTTGGACACCCAACCAACAAATGCCCATCTCTACCCGAGTTACGTAACCTAATTCAACTCAATCAAACACCATCACCGTTCATCACTTTAGCAAGTACTGCCGCTGCCTCCCCTAACGTAAGTAGCAAAGGGTTGTGAACCAAATTCGCTTGTGCCATATGTTCAGAATATGGCCATTATACAAACCATTGCCTAGCACTACCTCAATTCCGACAGACATTAGTAGCAGTACGCCAAATCTTCCAGCACGAACCCAGTCTAGCTACATCATCCCCACCAAACATCACTGACATCCATTATGTCACAAATTCAGTTAATGAATGCATGAGATGCCCTTTCTCTCTATGCGAATCCTTAGATCATTTTCCATATCAATGTCCTATGATCATTGAATACAGGCAATGCCAAATGACCATGATTCAAACCCTTGCACCCCCTATAGAATCTATGGTTAACCTTACCCCATCACTAGAGATTTTGCACATTAGTTATCTTGAACCAGAAGCACTCCCTATTCCTTCGTGGTTCTTGGATGACTTATATGAGGATTTACCCCCAAATCCCCCCAATTCTCCTGTTCATTTCCCCATGGAAATTTTACGCCCAACTACCACTAATAATCCTCAGTATCTCGATATTTGGTTTATGTTGAGCGAACCATCACAATATCATTGTTTCATTCCCTCTGCTTCTTCATCACTAGAGGACAACCACACAGTGACAATCACCGATATCACTCTTTTCGATCCCTTGTATTCCCAACAATTCCATTGTGATGAGGACATACTCAAGGAATTAACCACCCCTGACTACCCATGGGATATGCTACACCACAGAGCACTCTTCTTTCCACAAGAAGCCTTCACACCTCCTAACTAACACCCCATATACGCAGTCGAAACCAAGGATTTTATCCCATCAGGGCATATCGATTGGTTCAAAAAACCCATCCCTCCCCCTGATGCTTTTGAAGAAGGAAATATGGCTAACATCTCCCCCACCATCAAAATTGAGATTTCCTTCAAAAATGGAGTTGTTGAGGGAATCACCATTGGCGCTGCATGCACTCCTCAAGAAACCACTGCCTATAAATCCCTCTTCCAAGAATACTCGGATATTTTTTCCTGGTCATACACAGAGATGCCTGGCCTTGATCCCTCTATTGTCGAATATCGCATAAACACCTGGCATGATATCACACTAGTTCACCAAAAACAATGACTGCTACACCTGTCCAAATCCGCGGCTATCAAAGCCGAGATTGACAAATTACACGCGACTGGGTTCATCTACCCCATTGCCTATACTTCATGGGTTTACAACCCTGTACCCGTTAACAAAAAATAGGGCACTATCCGTGTATGCATGGACTTTCACGATCTTAATCACACCTGTCCCAAAAACAACTTTCCAACACCTTTCATCGATCAAATTATCGATGACTGCACAGGCCACAAGGCTTTATCCTTCATGGGCAGTTTATTTGGCTATAACCAAATACAAATCCACCCAACCGATCAATACAAAACCACATTCACCACCCCTTGGGGTACTTTTTCATATCGTGTCATGCCTTTTGGCCTAAAAAACACTAGCACAACTTTCCAACGGGCTATGACATACATTTTTCACAATCTATCTCATATCATCCTCGCATACTTGGATGACCTCACAGCTCAATCCAAAAAATGCACCCAACATCTTGATAATTTACGGATCATCTTCCAATGGTGTCGTAAGTAAAACATCCGCTTGAACCCCCTCAAGTGTGTGTTCTGTTTCACTGTTGGGAACCTCCTCGAATTCATCGTTTTCCAAAGAGGTATTACCGTGGATCCCCTCAAAGTCCAGGCCATCACATAAATTCCAGCCCCTTGGAATTTATGCCAACTCCAGAGCCTACAAGGAGAAGCCAACTTTTTAAGGTGATTTGGCCCAGATTATGCCACTCGAGCACACAGTTTCCTTCACTTACTACACCAAAAAATCCCATTCCATTGGGATGAACATGCCCAAAAAGAGTTCGACGATCTTAAAATGGCACTCTCCAATGCCCCTTTAATTAGTTCACCCGACTACAATCGCGACTATATCCTCTACATATCAGCATCAACTGTTTCAGTAGCAGGAGTTCTCATTCAAATCAGCGATGATGATTGTGAGCATGTCATTTACTACATTAGTAAAAACCTCTCAGGGCCACCCTTGAAGTATAATCACGAAGAGAAACTAGCCCTCACAACCAAAGTCATAGCGGATTCCAACCCCATGCAATACTTGCTCAGTCATCGACAAATTAATGGAAAATTTGCTCGATGGATCGTTATCCTTCAGGAGTATGATCTCGAATTTTCAACACCCAAGAGCAAGAAAGCTCTCGTCCTCACTGAACTCGTAACAACCTTCCCCTCCGATACTACCAATGCCCCCGTCAATACTGACTTCCCTGATGAACACCTCTTTTACATCACTTCGTATGACCCTTGGGACGAAGACCTCCTCGTTTACCTTCGAACCCAAAATTAGTTTGGTAACCACCTTTCATGAGATGATTGTCACCATATTCGCCACTAGGCCCCCAGCTATCTCCTCATCGGAGATATCTTATATCGACAAGGGGTCGACACCATACTCCGTCAATGCTTGACTATTGACAAGGCCGATAGAGTCTTTAACGACTGCCATAACAACGCGTGTGGGGGCCATCTCTCGGGGATGTCCACTGCTCAAAAAATCATCCACACAGGTTACTTTTGGCCTACATTGTTTCACAATTGCATTCATGCCATGAAGCGATGCGATAAATGTTAGCTTTATGCCAACAAAGCACGAGCACCACTTTCTCTTCTCCACCCAGTCATTACTGCAGGCCCCTTTTGTAAATGGGGAATCGACTTCATGACTTGTAACCCCCCATCCAACAATGGACACAAATACATCATTCTCGCAGTCGATTACTTCACAAAGTGGGTTGAAGCCATTCCTACCTTCAATAACACCACTGACACCACAATGCATTTTCTCTTTAATCACGTCATATCCTGCTTTGGAGTACCACTCCAACTAGTCTCTGATCACGGGAAACATTTTGAGAATGATATTTTTGTCAAACTCTCATCCCGGTTAGGATTCTCCCATGCGTTTGCCTCACCATATTACCCTCAGTCCAATGGATAGGTTGAAGTAGTTAACAAGGTCCTGAAGACTATGTTACAGTGCACGGTTAACAAACATAAGACCAATTGGCATCATATGTTATTTTCCGTGCTATGGGCTTACCGTACGGCTGTGAAAATGACCACTAGTTTCACACCATTTCATCTAGTCCACGGGGTCGAGGCCACTCTTCCTATCGAGTGCGAAATTCCCACCTTACACACCGTAATTGAGCTATTACCCGACACTGCTCCAATGGAGCAACGTTTGCTGAACTTAGAGTCCCTGGATGAAGATCGCCGATCTTCATTACAGAACAATGAGGTAGCTAAAAAATGGTCAAAGGCCACCCTTGATCGCCATGTCAACCTTCACTCATTTCACGAAGGCGACCTCATCCTTGCTTATGATATCACTCACGATACCTTTGGTCATGGAAAATTTGAGTCACTATGGCATGGCTCCTACATTATCCAACATTGCCTCATTAAAGGTGCATACATCCTGGCTTCCCCTGAGGGCCTCTCTCTCAAAGAACCCGTCAACGGGTTATACTTAAAGAAATTTTACGCCTAAGTGTAGCCATTCTACATTAGGTTATTTCTTTTATAGTGTTTTTAATATTTTTTCCATACCTCACGTCTAAACTATCATTTGTGTTATTGACAAATGCTTCCTCCATTGGCCCACCACATCGATTACACCGACGGTGCCAGCTATTGGACACAAAATCTCACTTCGGCAACTTGGGCCCTCTATTCCCCCTCACATGAACTGCTCCACTCTAGCGGAATATTTTTGGGTTCAACAACCAACAACCAAGCTGAGTACACTGTCACCATTGGCCTCCTTGTCAATGCCAACCATCATCGTATTCGTCACCTTAGCATCTTACTTGACTCCCAACTAGTCGTCCTCCAACTCAACAATGTGTACCACGTTCGTGATCCTTTCCTTTTTCGCAAATACCTGCAAGTTAGACTTTTATCTCGACATTTTGATTTCATTACATTTACACATATTCCAAGACAATTTAATCAAATTAAAAATAACCTAGCTAACATTGTACTCGATTGGTATATATCACATCAAGACACCTTTACACACACATAAACCATCAAAAGTCCGTCACAACATATAGATTAGACATTATACATAACATTAAACAATTCTCACACACATGTGAACATCACAAACACCCCAAAATATAGATCCATATATATATATATATATATATATATAAATGTTGGTCAAAAGTGCCATCAAAATGTTTACATACACATAAAATACATTGTATACAAAATCCATAGGCCAGTAAAGCATCTCGGTACAAAACTGGTGTCACCACACCAAACTGGGCTCAACAGCCTATATATAATATACAAAAATACACAGAGAGACACTCATGGTGCCTCTAGAGCACCACCTCCTGGCCCTCCTTTAGGCGGTGGTGCCCCACCCACTATCGGTCCCTCCGGACCTGGAGGTAACCACCCAATCATCACAGCACTTGCTACTACTTCTCTCCAAACCACGGTTTTCCACATCAGCGGAACTCCCACACACTTCTCCAGGACACCCTCATCTTGGATGCATGACCACATGCCCTCAGGCACACCCTGTAGCACCACCTCCAAGTGGTGACGAATATCCTCAAAATATCCCCCGGCCTCGGCCGGAGGAGCATGTGATGGCCCTGCACCAGGATCGTCAAAATGACGTCTCATAGCCACTCTCTCATCACCAGCTGGTCTCGCCTCAACATCCTCGTGTCATCATCTCTTTCCCACCTGTGGATCTCCCCGCGAAGGCCTCATCGGCCCCTGACGAGCCGACGCTCTATCCCACTCAAACTCACGCTCGCGAGGTCCCACATCTGCACATACAAACAAACAAAGGATAGCATCAACATCCATCTATACATAATACACATGCTATACTATCTAAATATCAAAACATAAAACATCACATCATACCTCGGTGGTCGAACACCTCTCCTAGAGGTAACACCATATTCGGATCACCCCAGAAGTCCACCCCACAGTACGGATACTGCAATAGGATCTGCGACATCTGCTGCCACACCTGTGCAACCTCAGATGTGAAAAAATGGCCACCCTCACCACCACCATGGCGAATCAAAATCCTTGACCACTGCATCAGTCGCGGCTCTCATGCACCAGGTGCACCCAAAAACACTCTAGGGTGCAACATCGACACCCTCTCCAAAAACCAGGCAACCAAGATGGACCCAAAAGCAAAGTCCGCAACCCGACACCTGTTGAGATGCCCTACCATCTTGGCATGCATCATCAAGCCCCAGGAAAAATTCTCTCCTACCAATGCCCTCCTCATAATCCTCAGCTGACCACCACTGATCCGTTGAGTCGCAAGGGACCCATAAAACCTCAAAACCATCACTTCTACACAGCAATGAACCGAAGCATCCATAGCCCCAATACTCACCACGAAGCCCGACATAAAGTCATCTCTCAAACAATACCTCTGGCCTAAGGTAGCCAACTACCCATCCCTAGGTAATATGGGCTCTACCGATAAGGGCGTTCCCCGAAAAAGGATCCCAGTTAGAAAATACACATCCTCCACTGCAATGAAGGCTAGCTGCTCACCCCGCACCATAAAACAATGCAAATCCAGACTCTACATCCAGATCAAGAACTGTAGGAGGTACTTCTGGGACTGTATCAAGGGGAACTCAAAGAACTTCAGTAGCCCACAAGCTGCCAAAGTGGCACGAATCATCGGCTCCTTAATAGCCACGACCTCCCTAAGATGTGACTAGTTCCTCTCTCGCAATTGAACCAACATCATCCCAACGATCACCTGCAACCACATAATCCAGTCCTAGATCAGCCATATTGAACATAAACACATTAAAATCTCCAAAAAATATGAGTTTTCCACCCATCAGCCTTGCCCCCAAGGTGTGACTGTTTAAACCCACAGGCGTGCAGACATGCACGCCTATTCACCCCACAGGTGCACACACATGCGTGCTTGTTTATCCTACAGGCGCGGATGAATGCATGCTTGTCTGCCATACAGAGGCACCTTCATGCACCCCTATCACATACACAGGCACACATCACAACATGCATGTCCACCACACAGCTGCGCACCCACGCGTAGTTGTTTAGCTAATAGGTGGGCATGCCATGCGCGCCTATTTCCCCCTTAGGGAACACTCATGCGTGGATATCCAAATAACAAGCATGCACCCATGTGCACATATTTCCAGATCGCCCGTGCACTGGGGGACCCACACCCACAAAACTCTTTGTATGACCCTCCGTACAGGCCCTGCCCACAAATAGAAAACATAATTCTATGCAGGACGATAAGACCACTAACCTGAAGCTCGTTGGTCCTGAATCAACTACCTCATTCTCCTAGAATCTCCAAATCTCCTATGAATATTTCTCGTCCAATCACTCTAACAGCAGGTACAAATGAGGTGGCAATGTGGGCCCTACAACTATATATAGTCCTTTTTTCCAAACTTCTAGACCCCATTCCGGGAGCTCCGGGTGTCCGTTTTTCGATCCATCTTTAGAAACGGGATCAGTACCCCGTCCTCTACATCAAGACAGTCCCCAGGCCATTTTTCATCCTTATCCCCTAGGGATCCATTTTTCCATACCCCATCCAGGTACATATTCTCATGTTCAAAATTATCAAATAAATGCTTGTATGATTTGATTCTCTTTAGATATTGTTCACGGTGGGTAGTTGGTTTTCATGTGTGTAGGTACTTGGTCATCATACACCAGTGCCACTCCTTCAAGTATATCATCAAAACTGGCATGTAATCATTCCCTCTGAATCTCAATTGCATCTCCAGTCACACCCTCTTAAATTTTCCTTTAGGGTCCCCATATCTGGCTCTGCAGTACCACCACCTCCATTGCATTTTGGGTACTGTCAGCCGATAGCAGTCTCCCCCACATGAGTTTTCCCATTCATAGACCCCTTGGCACTTTGACACTCATGTTGTTTTTGACCCTTTAGGGATGGGAGTCCCAATAGTCTTACATCATGTCGTGAATCAACCACATACTCCTTCTCCTCATTTTTCTAGCCTTCCCAACGAACTCCCAGGGCACTTCCTCACGGATTATTTTGACTGCACTCCTGCAACATCATTTACCCATCATCATTCTGCCCATGCTCAGATTGTCATCCATACATTTCCCTACTACAGAAACCAGCCTATGGGCCCCCCCACCCTCCACTTGTTTTTTCCACCAACTTTTGCCATCCCCAGGCCAAGCCATCCTACACTGGGGCACTTGTTTCTGTATTTGCATTATTATCCCTGCATATTTTTTTTCATTCTTTCTGTAAATAAGCCATTATTTCCAACATGTTACATAGCTTTTCATCATCACCTTTGGCAACCTTCTTGGAAACCACAACCCATGTCACCCTTGGTTGGGGCACTCCTTATCATCTCCTCCTATTGACATCATTCATAAACTCCGAGTATCCCACAGGCCACCTACCTCTGCTCTCTGAGTTTGTTCACTTTGTCCCGCCTCTGGCACAACTTATCCCACGTCTTGTTGTCCCCTTGACACTCAACTTAGTTGAACAGTTCCAGCCACTTACACTTCACATATATCCCCAACCAAGGGCAGTCTTGAGTCTCCACACATCTTGACTTCATCCATGTACCTCCTCAGTTCCAAACCTCACCTAGTAGATTCCCTGAAGCCCTTTGCTTCTTGGAATCGCATCCCCTTTTTGTTGACATCAGCACAGTTTCCAGAAGGGCGACAGTATCTTGACTCTCATTACCTTTCCAATGAAAATTCTCAGACGACACATGGAGACCCATCATTTCTCCTTGCTGTCGTTGACCCCCATAACATTCAACTTCAACACTTTCTCATGTTACGGTGGGTCTTACTTTGCAACTATTACAGTTGTTTCTTATCTTTGCCAATAACCTCTAAACTTGGCTGGGCTATCAATGCCTACAGAATCCGTGATACTTCTTACAGGTGTCATTACCTACTGTTCAGAGTATGTTCCTCCTCAGAATTGTCCTCTACCTTTATCAAAACCGCCCCCGAGGGCGCTATAGTTTTCTACATCAACACACAATTTCAGTTACTATACAACACCCTTATTTTTGAGTTACATGACATGAGTATGGGGCATGCCTGCCTCGTTTGTACACAATTTATTTTACATACCTTATGGAAGGTTGGGTCCTACAGGTTCCCTTCTCCCTCCAACGGGTCACTCTTGATACTCTCACTATCGCTCTTTCTTACAACAACACTCTCAGTAGAAGAAACATTGATGAATTTTGACTATACGTATGCTCCTGACCTCATCTATCAGGGGGCATTTGTTATCACTGAAATTTCATCTGCAAATGGTTACAAGAATCCAGCATCTTCAAACAATTATGAGTTCACCCATGGACCAAAACTACCAAAATTTTTTTTCCAAAAGGTCCAAAACTATACAACCAATTATAAAATCAAGGTGTGCTATGACTACATAGGGTGCACGCGCACATGCGCCATCCATAAACGCAAGAAAAGCGCACATGCGTGACTGTGGTCGCTAAAATCTGTGCACACCTGAGAAACAATGCATTTATGAGATTGGTCAGCCTCCCACCCACTTCTGGTTCAACTTCCAAGTTGATTTCACATCCAAATCCTGGTTGGATCCAACTGGGTGGCTGGTCAAAGACCTAAAAGTGCCCTAAACAACCCCTTTTCACACTAAAAGCTGGTTGCACAATACCTCAAAGTGGTGCTATAAAACAAGGCCATGGGTGCACTAAATTTTCAAGGAATTCATTTTCAAGGTTATGCTGTTGCTATACTCTTGGGGAATCCTCTTTTCTCATCAAGAGAATACTAGCATCATTCCATTTGTGCAATCCACCTCACCTTTTGAGTGGACTATCTTGGGATTCTTTCACCATTTCTTTCAAGTTTCAAAGTTGTAAGAAGAGCTCAATTGTGGGGGTCCAAGAGCCCTCCCTTGGAGGAAGAAGGGACCCAAAGTCCTCTTTATTCTTAGTGTTTTCTTTTCACTAATACAATCCTTTCCATTGGTGACATGAGTCTTATTTGTTTCTTGTTCTTATGTCCTTATGATCAATAGTTTAGTTGTTCTTTCCTTTCTTAGTTTAATTCTTAGTTTAGTCTTTTATGTTTATTTTTATAACCCTTTCCTTCACTGTTGTCTTGCTTAGCTGACCCAACTAAGCTTGTAAGCACCTTTATTTTTCTCATTTAGGTGACAAAAGAGGCACAACACCCATGATTCTTTTTCCCTGGCTACAATCCACAACCCAAACTACTGTTTCTGGCAACCCCGCACTTGCTAGATTTGACAAGGCTCTTAAATGACCCCATCTGTCACGATCCAAGTTGGCCTCCTATGCCGACCAAGTTTCCTTCAAACATTCCAAATTTCAAGTCCAAGCCTAGTAAAGATCCTGGTGATCATGTGACTACCTTCCACTTATGGTGCTCATCCAACTCGTTAAGATCCGACTTCATTCAGTTGCAATTGTTTCAACGCACTCTCATAGGGAGTGTTGCAAAATGGTACATCGAGCTCGACTGCTCATGATACTCTTCCTTTGGAGAATTGGCAATGGATTTCTTGAGCCATTTCCAATTACTCATGAGATACGACGTTGACACTGAGTTGTTGTCCAATTTCGAGCAGACGAAAGTGGACCATATCTCCGATCACATCTGAGAATGGAGACGTCGGAAGAGTTTAATAAAGGTGCCAGTCCCACTAGCATTCCTTCTAGAATGGTTCCTTAAGTATTTGGTACCCCAGTTATCTAAAGATGTCACAACATCCAGAGTGTTTTTCGAGGAAGACGTGATAATGAGAGCGCAAAAWCTAGAGCTCATTTACTCTCAGTCTGGTTTACTCTACGAGATTTTTCCAGATGCACCGAGGTCAATCCTTGACAAAACTAGGAAAAGGTCTGGACCACATGCTGATGAMATTATTGGTTCATCACAAACCAAGCCCACTGATCCATTGTCAAATCAATTGCAACAATTGTCGATACAACAGACARCGGCCAGCCAGACCACCGGTTTGGTTACTCCCCCTACCCAAAATTCAGATGTACACAGTGTGCACACGAYAAACCCAAAGGCCACCCAACAGCCTGAAGTAAATAAGAAACAATGAAAAAAGGGTATGGGGGATAAGAAACCCACCAATAATGCTGGCAGGGGCGACACTGAAAAGAAAAAGTCAAAKTATCCTTGTAATGTTTGCAAGGAAGACCACCCAACCCATCAGTTCSCTCGGCTTGTGGAGGCCCAGAAGTTATTGGCACAACAACAACTTGTCATGTTAACAAACCCATTCCCACATGGGAAAAATATAACTCAAGCCTCCTTGAGTGTGGAAGAGGGCAKTCAAGGACCCCCTCCATCTTTGAGTAATCTTTCATCTGCAAATGTGTATATGATTAAATGTGATGCCAATATAACTACTAGAGCACATGATTATGAAATGCCAGGCACCTATGAGAAGGGTAAAGAAGCCAAAAATCCACCTCTTCCTCTTCAGATTGAGAATAAGTTGGGAAAAACAACGATGCACATCCCAAAAGGTGTGTTCAAAAAATCTTCTTACAACCCAAACGCAAGGGCCACCCAGAACTACTCTGTGGTGGAAGATTTATCACAAACGTCTTGTGCAATGTCTGCTTTGGAAGTCCTCCAGAGTTTCCCTTCCCAGAGAAAGGCCCTGTTATATGCCTTAGGCTCTATCGAGACTTGTAATCTGGGAATGATCGTGCTTGATACGACCGACTTAAAACCTCGTCTTCCCTACCAAGTAGCTTTTCAGATAGTCATGGATTACACCAAGAAAACTTTTACCCAAAAGATTTTCTGTACAGTGGTTGATGAGGGCACCTCGACATGCGTGATGTATTTGGCATGTTGGAAGGCCATCAACCAACCAATTTTGTCTCCATGACCCACTCTTCTTACATATTTTGACAGTTGTTCTTTTTGACCACATGGGATCATTCCCTCTTTCCCCATGCTGTTAGGGGGAAAAATCGTGTTCGTCAAAGTTGAAGTGGTCGATGCATCTCTCGACTACAATATTTTGTTACGAAGGAGTTGGACCTATGCTATGCAAGCAGTGGTCTCGACAATTTTTTGGGTCTTGTTGTTTCCTCACGAGGGTCGAATTGTGACTATTGATCAATTATCCTTCTCTCATCCTGAACCTTCATCGGGAGTCTCCATGGTCTCGATGATTGATAAACCTCAACTCGACATCGTCAATGTAGGGGTTGGTTTGTGCCCACCATTGATGGGTACTTTCGATTACCCGCCTTCGACCGACAATGTCCATTACATGACGACTGTCCCCGAACAGCCTTAGGTTGAAATTTTTCAAATCTTGTCATTTCACATGACGTACTTTGGCGATCCATGGAATCTTCCTTCCCCATCTGCTATGATGGAAGGGAAAGAGAACCATGGCATGGCCATGCCTTTTTCTATGGTAGAAGTTGCATACTCGTTAATTCAACGAGCGTCTGCCGACTCCAATCCGACTCCAACACAAGAGTTAGATCCGATGCTCGAGCCTATTTGGGCTCAGGGTTCCCTTGCTGATACAAATTATTTAAACCTAGTCTTGCCTTCATACAAAGCTATTACTGAGGCAATGACTAGTCCGGACAGACCCTGGGATGATCTTCACCATAGATAATACTTCCTCCCAGAGTTAAGATGAATTGAAGCAGGACAATTCACTCTGACTATGAATGGAGATAAAGATTKTCCTATGAATCCTTTGACAATGCACGCGGTTTATTTTGAAAGAAAAATGGAAACAATAGTTGAAACGATAGCTATTGACATCTCCAAATCCCCTGGMATCATGGAGAATATCTTTGTCRAAAAATATTKCTTCCCCGAGGAGATTCAAATCTACACAGATTTATTTAAATAATTCTGCGACATGTTTTCCTAGTCTTACGAGGAAATTCCAGAAATAGATCCAAGAATCATCAAACATGAAATCATGACTTATCCTGATGCCAAGCCGGTCYGAAAGAAGCTTCGTCCAGTCAATCCTAGGAAAGCAACAACTATCAAGGCTAAAGTAGAGAAACTACTTAAAGTTGGTTTCATCTACCTCGTCCAATTGACTCAATGGGTGTCAAATCCCATGCCAGTCAATAAAAAACARGGCACGATTCACGTATGTATGAAATTTTGTGATCTGAATAAGGCCTGTCCAAAAGATAATTTCCTCATGCCATTTATTTTCCAGATAGTTGATGAATGCGCATGATGTGAAGCCTTTTTGTTCATGGTTGGTTTTTCGGGATACAATCAGATACAAATCAAACCCTAAGACCAACACAAAACCACTTTCATCTATCCATGGGGTACATTATCTTATCGTAAGATGCCTTTTGGTCTAAAAAATGTTGTAGCTACTTTTCAGTGGGCCATGTATTTTTATTTCCATGACCTCAAACAAATAGTCAAGGATTATCTTGATGATTTAGTGTCACGATCTCACAAGAGAGCTGATCATCCAGCACACCTCCGACTTATCCTTGAATGGTGTTGCTACTACCGAATCCGCTTGAATCCAAACAAGTGTAGTTTTTGCATCACATCAGGTCATCTGTTAGGTTTCATCATTTTGACAACAGGGATCATGGTCGATCCTCTAAAGGTTGAGGCAATAGTTCAATTGCCTCCCTCGTGCACCATACCTCAACTTCAGAGTCTGTAGGGAAAAGTGAATTTTTTACGGCGTTTCATCGAAAACTATGCTGAGATAACAAAGGGTTTTATGCGTTTATTGAGGAAGGACGTTCCTTTTCATTGGGACAAAGCTGCTCAATTCTCTTTGATAGCATTTAAAAGAACCCTCATATCAACCCCTATGCTTCAACCACCCAATTATAATAAAGATTTCTTATTGTACTTGGTTGTTGCAGAGTCGACCATCGGTATGGTCTTAGTTTAGGAGGATGATTTTCTCTCAGAATACATGATTTATTACCTGAGCCGAGGCCTATTTGGACCGCAACTCAATTATTCCCATATTGAAAAACTTACGTTGGCAATAGCCCATGCTATTCAATGATTTCATTATTATATTTTGTTTCGCAAGACCACCATCATTGCCATCATGAACCCATTTCAATACGTATTGACACGATAAGTCATTGATGGAAAGATCAGTAGATGGATAGTTATCCTCCAGGAATTTGACTTGGAGTTCGTTTCAGTGAAATCCAAAAATTCGATGGTCTTCACGGAACTCATATCGAAAATTCCGGTCGAATCAGGTGATGTTATACCCGACGAGTCACCTATCAAAGGAGACATGTTTTTGATCATGTCTTCCAACCCCTGGTATGGAGATGTCCTTGTATATCTCTAGACTTTGAAGTGTCCCACCTTGAATTCTTGTGATGAGTGTCTTCGTATACGCCATCAGGCTAAGAACTATCTCATACTCGAGGACACATTGTATCGTCGAGGTGTAGACTGCATCCTTCACCGATGTCTCACTCATGAAGAAGTGAAAATCATGCTTAACGATTGCCACACTGGATCATGTGGTGGTCACTTGTCTGGGTTGGCAACAACCCAAAATATTCTACAAGCTAGTTACTTCTGGATGACATTAATCAAAGATTGTGTTGAATCGGTCAAGAAGTGTCACTCGTGTCAGATCTTCTCTCGGAATATGAGGGCACAACCTTCTCCCATTTTCCCATTATTACCATGGGTCCCTTCACTAAATGGGGGATTGATACACTACATTCAACCCCCCTTCAGTAAGGGGGAACCACTATATCATCGTAGTAGTAGACTACTTCACCAAGTGGGTTGAAGCTATGCCAATGTTCAAAGATGATGGGGAGACAACAACCCTCTTTTTGTTCAACTAGATAATACCAAGGTTCAGTGTCCTGAGAGAGATTGTCACTGACCATGGCAGTCATGTTCATAAACAAATGATGACCGAGTTAACGTCAAAGCTTGGGTTGCAGTAGGAACATTCATCACCCTACTAACCCCAAGCGAATGGTCAGGTGGAAGCTGTAAATAAATATATTAAAACCATTATACAATGAACAATCAATTCAGCCAAGTCAAATTGGCATTTGATGTTATATAAGAAATTATGGGCTTACCGAACGTCTGTTAAGACTACAACTGGTTTCTCACCTTTTCAACTCATTTATGGGCTGGAAGTAGTCTTGCCCATAGAATTCCAGATCTCATTGTTAAATTTGATAGTACAATTATTGACATACACTTCAGCACTTGAAGAGTGATTACTATACCTCGAAAAGGTCAATGAACAACGTCTTGATGCGGCCTTGTATATCGAGGCTCATAAGAAAAAAGTCAAGTGTCAGTATGATCGGTTCGTTCGTCCTTGAATTTTCTCTAAAGGCGACCTTGACCTGGTCTATGACAAAGATAAGGATCCCTTGTGGGCAAGCAAGTTCAAACCCATGTGGTTCAGACCTTTTATCGTGAAATAAGTACTATAGAAGGGAACTTATCATATGGTGGACTTTGAGGGAAATGTTTTGGTAGAGCCTAGAAATGGGACCTACCTCAAGAAGTATTAATCATAGGTGGGTCACCTTGGGTGACTTTTTGTAACATATGTATAGTATTTGTACTATTACTTTTTTTGTTTTTCTTTTGGTTTTATGAACGTGTTGTTTTTGATGTTATCTTTTTCACTATCGCAGATGTCAAGTGAATAAGAGGTGTTCATTAGATTCACAGATGACGCTAGCCAACACACTCAAAGGCTTGCCTCTGCATCTTGGGTGATTTTCACACCTCAGGGACAGTTTCTATCTTTAGGAGGTATATGTTTAGGCGACACCACAAACAATGTCGCTGAATACAACACAGTTATTAAGTTGCTTTGTGACGCTTTGTCACTTGGTATCTCTCACCTTCGGATCTATTTAGATGTTCAGCTAGTTGTGTCTTAGTTAAATGGAGTCTACCATGTTCATGATCCTACTCTACACTGACGGTTCCTTAGGGTATGTCTCTTAGAATGAAGCTTTTATTATATTACATATTTTCATGTTCCTAGGAGATTAAATCAAGTTACAGATACTCTATCTAATCGAATATTAGATTGGCATCTTGCACACATTTAAAAAAGACACACACATGCACATGTAAATACATTTGTAAAGTAGATGTAATCCATAATACATAAAAAAGACATAAAAATCCATATATAATATAAAAAAAGTGTTAGAGTACAAGGGTGGGCATGAGCGCCTCAAAAATAGGTACATTAGGAGTCGCGGGGCTTATGCCCTCAAAAAATATACATAAGTTCTCTCGGCACATGAATAATCTAGCCTAGCTAAGAGAGAGGCCTATTGGCCTGGCCATAGTGTACTGTAAGTTTTAAACCTGTGAAGTAAAGCAATGCATATATATTCTTAAGAAATACAGAAATTAATCAATGGCTCATACACAGAATACACAGAGATCTTTATCGGAAACCCTCAACCGAGAAAACCTTTCTTTTTCATTATATCGAATTTCACCATTCGCCATACAATATATACAATGTTTTTAGGTATTCCGTAGATACCAAAACCCTAATCCATTAATCCAGGATTAATTTACAAATCAGCTAAAAATAGCAAAATCCGCTAAAAATAGCAAAAAAACGCCCAAAAAAAAAATTGTCGGTGAAGGGATCATCAGACGCAGTGGTCGTATCTGACGCACCCACACACACACAAATGAAAAGAATATAACACATACCCAACATTCTCCCACTTGTTGTTTTCTTTGCATCCAGGGGTCCAGGGGATTATATAGTCAACAATCCAGGGCAACAATGCCCATTGTTACTCTACACCAACAAAACTTTTCTGTGCTCACAGACTTTGTCAATGAATCTGCAGCATTCTTCAAAGTGTCAACCTTTTCCAGCAACACCTTCTTTTCCTCAACCACGTCTCTCACAAAGTGATACTGAACATCAATATGCTTTGTCTTCGAATGATAAGC
>JASDQU011244985.1:0-26168 GCA_032191745.1 Picea mariana
TTTTGATGAAAAATGAAATGAAAACTAACTACACACTTAAGGAAATTTTAAGCAAACGAAAAGAAATAATAGAAACTGATTGCAGAAATTGAAAATCACACCACACTTGTAGGAAAAGAAACACACTTATAGGAAAGTAAACACACTTTGCGAAAGAGAGACACACTTGCAAAAGAAATAGACCTGAGTTTGGGTAGAGGCCCACTAAAGTGGATGCACATGTTCTTATCTCTCGTCTTATCATCTTGTCCTCCACCAGGTTGTGTAAATTAAAGGAAACTTACCTACCTAGACTTCAATCCATTTAGCGCCTGCCCGAAAATGGCGCCAAAAATGTCGGGTAAAATATATGCACTAATTTACCAACATTAAATTATCAATTGGGGCTCATAAGCTTCGAGGTGCAGGCACAGTATGTGCAGGATTGGAGCTAGTGTAGCCTAATATAAAGATGGTAAACAAACTTCAAAATGGAATGAATGAAATCAAAGTTGGGATTAAAATAAAAGTGCAGGAATCCAAAGTACATGAAATGCGATCAAGTACGGGAAACAAACAAAACTACAGGAAAACCAAATTAAAACAAACTAGATTAAAATACAAGCAAGGAAATCTCAAAGTAAATGTGGAATTTACCCAAATTGACATTCAAATCAATCAGTTGGATGAGGCTACTCAAACCCTCATTTATCTGGTCTACTGACCTAAAGTGGAATTTACCAGCTTTAAGAACAAATCCCCAAAACTCCTAATTAACCCTATATTGACAAAGTAGTGTAACATAAAGAACACACTTCAAAAAATTTTCCTTGAGAAAATATACACCTGGAAATGAAAGCAGAATCAATGTTGGTATGGAATTAATTTTATTTTATGTACAAGATTAATAAATGTGTTGGTATGAGATTAGTTTAATTCTTTGTACAAGAATGGAATCACTCTACATATAACATTGCATATGCACTCATGACATTTAACAAATTCCAACAATAACATTTAACAATATTCAACAATGCAAAACAAAAAAAAGTTTATATGTAAGTGAAATAATGTAAAATGATATGACAATTATATATATGGAGCAATGTACAAAACATCATATAAATCTAATATGTAACAAACAATCTATACACAATATACATTAACAAAACGTTGCAACAAACAACAAACAATGCATATAATATGTAATAAACAACACATATAGGTTAACAAACCATGATATCAATAAACAAAATGATAAACAAGCAAGAGAAAGTAATGACAAATAGAAAATACATAATAATAACAAAACAACACAATAATTAAATATACAACATAAACACATTAATATAATAACATTATCATAAAAGTCCCCGAGGTGTAGGACAGTCGGTGATGGAGTGTGTTGTTAAGCCACTCCGTGATGTTAAAGTCACCAGTTCGAAACCTGCGGGGACAAAAAATCCAACCATGTTAAGGGTTGGTGCGGCTCAGGCCGGGTGCGATCCCCGGGTGATTTTGACGGCTTAGATGCCCCTGAGTCACGGTTTCTCAAGCCATAGGTTAATCGCGCAGCCAACAGGCTCCGCACAAATTAACAAACAAAAAAAAAAATAACACTATCATAAACACATTAATATAATAACACTATCATAAAAATATATTATCACAACATGTAATATTATTCAATCCACATGTATAATATTGTTTCAATAGCATAAACCAAACGTACAACCAAGTCACGAAATATGGATATAACAATAATATAACTTAAAGGAATACATCACGTGAGAATACATATATACATAATCTACATAAATAGGTATGATGATAGCAGTGATCGAAGTCTCATATGTCCACACGCACAAGAGAGTTATAACGCACGGCCTTTGAATATGCAAAGTTAATTGGAGGGTAGAGGAACCAGATTCATGACAATGAATTGAAGGCGTAAGGAGGGAGGCGAGTTAAAAGTTGAGATCATGGATGGAATCAGAAATGAAAGCGAACAAAACAATGGTGAAAGGAAAGATGCTCATAGAGAAAAAGAACATAAATCACATGTGCTTTATCTTCAGAATTAATCTACGAAAATGCATGATAAAATCAACAAACTAAAATGACTTAACACATAAATTAAATAGCACACGAAAATAAAACAAATCAAACGAAATAATAAGTGTTATAACAAGGAAATCATGAGGGCATTATCTGGTAGAGGGGCCCTTCCCAACTGATCCACGCTCCTTGCTACGAACTCAAGCTACCATATTTGCAACAAATCAACCAAGCTAAAGTATTTGCAATAAATCAACCAGATCTAATTCTCATTTATTTTCAAACTTTGGTTACAAATAAATTGGCTCCCTATCAACTTCTACTTAGTTTTTCTTCCCCCCTCCTCTATTACAAAACAAATATAAAAAAAAATCCACAATTAATGAACCAGAACAATAGAAAAATATTTATCATAACAAACAAATCGAATTGGTTGGATTCTACCCACCCACTTTAGAAAACGTTTAAAACAATTATATCAGGTTTGATCTCGTATGCCATTAGTGAAACATTCTAATTGATCTGAACTATAATTCGTTCAATAACTTGAAGATGTGTCACAACATAGATCTGGGTGCAACTTGATCAGATCCGTGATGAAGAACCAACCATAATTATCAAATCGTTCATTTTTTTAGAAAACATCTTCTAGGATAACCAAATTTCTATGTTGTGAACAAAACCCATGTTCCATATTCTTTATATTTGTCTTTATTTGCATGAAAATTGAGGCCAAAATTGACTCTGTAGAACTTTTATTAATATGGATGAATTATTCCCCCTGAATTGGAGGTCCACACGTGCCCCCTGGGTGGATTTTAACACCCTTGACCGTATGTCGATGTCGCTAGAGAGAAAACCCATGTTTTTTTATTTTTGCCTCAAAGTGCACGAATATGCTAAACAATGATGGCTACTGGAATGACAATATTGGTGCGAAAATGTTGAATTGTTGTTATGGTACAAGAATAGTGATTGTGCTAGTACAAGAATCACACTTCACAAACTGTCATGAGTAAATCATGATATAATCATCTTTTAACCACTAAAAACATAGAAAATACGATGTATTAACCACACTGGATATCATGACGAATGATGGCTTTTAATTAGGATTTATGGTGTGTATTGACAATGAAATGGGGGAAAATATGTAATAATGAATGTATTTGTATAGCGAAAAACATGGCAAAAGTGAAGCCCAACACACCCCCAAACCCAAGAATTTGCATGTCCTCATGCAAACAAGGTGAACTCATGATAGTCTGTGTATGAATTTATGTGACATTGTTTCTTTCTGTAGGTGTTGGTTCTTGTGGAATGACACTCTAGAAACTAATTAAATTGTCACAAATTGATTTAAAACAAAGAAACGAAATTATCATGAAAATGGAGGACAATCAAGGGATGAGTTATCACATGGTGATACCGAATCTTATGAGTGTGGATAATGTGAAATGATGGGGATGGTGGTCATATGAACTTGGACACATTTATACTTTGTATCTTATATTCATTCTAAGACCAAGATTTACGTGTGGTTCTTTTTTTTGATAGGCAATAATGACTTCATCCTCTTATTTAGAACATTCAAATAATTTAAGAATGGTTTATGATGTACAAGGAAAAGACACTATAGATGTTGGTTTGTGTGTGTATTTGTATGCCACATATTTCCTTTTTATTGCTTGGTCTTATGAGCGGAGTATAATTTCCATTATGAGTGGTGGAGTGAAAATGGAAGGTTTAGTGAGTAGTTGTGATGGTACTTTCTAAGTGGTAATAATGTGTAGTGGACTGTGGAGTAGGAAATAGTGGTTATACATCATGTTTTCCAATTTTTTAGTAAATTAAAGAGATTTATACATGTTTTACCTCAAGTTACCTTGCTTTGAATTCTAATGCATGCATAAGTGGAAACTATGCAGAATATGATGAAATATAAGTGGAATCATGACATGGACCGCTGGAAGTTGAAGATGAGGTAGAGAAATTCTTAGAACTGCTGAAAAGAATGAAGTTGATGAGAGCTACACAAAAGATGATGAGAGATGAAGAGAACAGAAGTTGATCTGCTGGATCCTGAAAAAAAAATTGGTTGAGATGAACTGAAGATGTTGGAGATGCTGGAGATGATGAAGAGAGACTCTGAAGATATGGAAGGGATCTGGAGATCTCCCCCAAGCCCAAGAGTTTGCATGTCCTCATGGAAACTTCTTAATACTAAGTGGCATGTGACTACAAGAAAACAAAGTGTGTCTAACTTTGGTTGATACCAATCTGAGAGTTTCTAAGAACAAAAATATGGGAGCTGCTAATGAATTGTGGGCACAAATTCCATGAGTTCTAAGCCCTACCAAATAGATAGAAAATCATAAGATCGTATAATAAATTGATTATAACATGAAGTACATCCAATGTCACATTTTTACAATTTAGATTAAAATAATTTTTGAAGATCACTTATGAATATTCCCCTTCTATGACTCACCGAGCTAATTCAAGCATAACCCACAAAAAATGTATAATCAACTTTTCTATTCTATAGAAAATATTTATATTTCCCTGATTAACCAAAATTCATCAAAATATTACCAACACTTATGTTCAAAGAGCCCCATATAAATTAAAGTAGGGATTTTGTTCTTCTTCTTTAGGAAGGAAAAAAAAAGAGTATTAGTAGTTTCAACAGATGAAAACCCCATAGGAAACCAGTCAACATTTTTCACTCTCAAAATATTTACATTCATTAAAGTAATAAAGATAAATTTCATAGTTGAGGATATTAAGCTTCTAAGATCATGGCCCCACTCTTAAGATAATACATCTTAGATATAGTATGAATTGGATGATAGGGTATTAAGGTAAACTTAGGGTTATTCTCAAATGGAAAATAGATGGATTTTATTTAACCTTTAGTTCAAACATGCATGCTTATTCTTAATGATTTACACAAGTATATCGTTCATACAGAAAAACATAGATTAGGCATATCAAAATCAGAACCCATTGACAACAAGTTTGTTCAGTACTTTGATGGGGTTATTTTGACATCTAAGAAATATCCCCCCCGAGAATAATTCCCAATTTCCCACAAGCTTGTTTAGTACCCTGATGGGTTTTCCTAGCCATACCATAGGTCGGTACCCGCTTCCAGTAGACCTTTTCCGTATCCTGACATGTTAGCCTCTTACACCCATTTTCCATTAGAGGCTCTTGTCCAAAAATTCACTCTTAAGATAAAATTTCATAGGTTGATTTTTCATGGGTGAATGGAGGAGCAACTCTAAACACCCTTTTACGAGATGGGATGGTATTAGGTTGGAATATATTTTACTAATTGCCCATAAATGATTGTTCGCATGAAAAATAGACTTATGTATTTAGATCAATCCAAAGACATATCATGGTTAAATTTACTTAATGTTTGGTGGATGAGGCCATTATATAATAACCTAAAGTACCTCTAGTCCCTAAGGTCATATTTTTCACATAGGATTATAATAGTGTTCCCATGGGTAGAAACTTCATGCACTCTATCGCTACTCTTTAATAAGGACGCTCTATTAAACAAATTTGAGATTATATCAAGTTGTACTAGCTGCCTACGGGCCTCATAATATAGACTTTTAACTTTATGCAATCCCATAGTATAATCAAAGATAGGGCTATGAGTTACTTCTATAATAAATTATCTGAAATTTGTATAAAGAAGGGAAAATAAATATCTAAAAGAACTGAAAATGATTGGTTATGTCAAGAAGTCTTGGGTTTGATGTTTGAATTCTTTTCTTTTTAGTTTTTCGTTGTTAATAATTTTCTAAACTATAAATTCCAGTAATGAAAATAGTTCGAAAAAATAGTAGGTAAAACTAATAAAGGTGAGAGAACAGTCTTCAAAAAAATAAATTTTAGGGAAGTAGTAGAAAAAGAGATTCATCTCTTCCAAAACTGTCTTAGGCAAAAAAGGATCAAAATAAAGGATATTTTCAATGAAACAACAGAACCAAAAGAAATGCAATTACTTCCCTGAATAAGTCATGAAGATGTTCTCCCAATCCAGCTGAAAAGAGGATACCTGCAAAACTCCAAAAAATCATCATAGCCTAATTTATTTAGAAAACTTGGAAAAATATTTAACTATCAGCTGAAAACACATCAAAAATTTTGGGGCAACAAACTCCCTTAAGATTAGTGTCTAAGCCTGACCTCTACAATTATTGAAAAAGACAAAAAATGATGTTGCACCAAATTAACAACAACATTTAACATTAATTTAAACTTGTTTACTATCGGGTTCTAATGGTCTCTCTCCATCGGATGTGGTCCATGATTATTTAGTCTTCTGTATAGGTTGGAAAGGGTGATTACAGAAGGATTCTATATCTTCTCGTGGATGTGGCTCATGGAACTTTGGTTCTTCTATGTCTTTTGGAGAAGTAGATATGTTCCTGACTACTGTCAAGATGTGCTCTTCTTGATAAGAAGAGATCCTAGCTACTACTAGGATTTGAGAGAGTTATTCCAAACTCATTATCATATTTAAATCCATCTTGTTAGTTGATGGTTCCTGTCTCACACATATTTTAGCGCATGGGGTTCTTACAACACCCAAAATATTTTTTATTTTTAATATTTTTGATGAAAAATGAAATGAAAACTAACTACACACTCAAAGAAATTTTAAGCAAACCATAAGAAATAGTAGAAACTAATTGCAAAAATTGAAAAGCACGCCACGCTTGTAGGAAAAGAAACACACTTAAAAGAAAGTAAACACACTTTGCAAAATAGATACACACTTGCAAGAGGAACAAACCTAGGTTTGGGTAGAGGCCCACTAAAGTGGATGCGCAGGTTATTACCTCTCGTCTTACCGTCTTGTCCTCCACCAGGATGTGTAAATTAAAGAAAACTTTCCTACCTAGACTTCAATCCATTTAGCACCTCCCCGACAATGACACCAAAAATGTCGGGTAAAATATATGCACTAATTTACCAACATTAAATTATCAACCGGGGCTCGTAAGCTTCGAGGTGAAGGCACAATATGTGTAGGATTGGAGCTAGTCTAGCCTAATATAAAGTCGACAAACACACTTCAAAATGGAATGAATGAAAAAAAAGTTGGGATTAAAATAAAAGTGCAAGAATCCAAAGTACAAGAAATGAGATCAAGTACGGGAAATAAATGGAACTACATGAAAACCAAATTAAAACAAACTAGATTAAACGACAAGCAAGAAAATATGAAAGTAAATGTGGAATTTACCCAAACTGACATTCAAATCAGTCAGTTGGATGAGGTTACTAAAACCCTCATGTATGTGGGATATTGACCTAAAGTGGAATTACCAGATTTAAGAACAAATCCCCAAAACTCCTAATTAACCCTATATCGACAAAGTAGTGTAACATAAAGAACACACTTCAGAAACTTGTCCTCAAGAAAAGATACACCTGGAAATGAAAGTGGAGTCAATGTTGGTATGGAATTAATTTTGTTTTATGTACAATATTAATGAATGTGTTGATATGAGATTAGTTTAGTTCTTTGTACAAGAATGGAATCAATCTACATCTAACACTGCATATGCACTCATGACATTTAACAATTTCTAAAAATAACATTTAACAATATTCAACAATAAAAAAAAAAGACTTTATATATAAGTGAAATAATGTACAATGATATGACAATTATATATATATATATATATATATATATATATATGGATCAATGTGCATAACATCATATAAATATAATATATACACAATATACATTAACAAAATGTTGCAACAAACAATAAACAATACATATATGTTAACAAAACATGATAACAATTAACAAAATGATAAACAAACAACAAAAAGTAATGACAAATAGAAAATACATAATAATAACAAAACAACACAATAGTTAAATATACAACATCAACACACTATATAATTTAAAAATAACACATGAATATAATAGCATTGTATCATAAGCAAATATTATCACAACATGTAATCTTATTCAATCCACATGTATAATATTATTTCAACAGCATAAACCAAACATGCAGTCAAGTCATGAAATATGGATATAACAATAATATAACTTAAAGGAATACATCACGTCAGAATACATATATACATAATCTACAGAAAACAAGGATGATGGAAGCAACGATCGAAGTCTCATATGTCCACACACACAACAGAGTTCTAACACACGACCTTTGAATATGCAATGTTAATTGGAGGGCAGAGGAACCAGATTCATGACAATGAATTGAAGGCATAAGGAGGGAGGCGAGTTAAAAGTTGAGATGATGGGTGGAATCATAAATAAAAGTGAACAGAACAGTGGTGAAAGGAAAGACCCCCATCATGCAAAATAAAAAAAATCACATGTGCTTTATCTTGAGGATTAATCTACGAGAATGCATAATAAAATCAACAAACTAAAATGACATAAGACGTAAATTAAATAGCACATGAAAATAAAACAAATCAAACCAAATAATAATTTTTATAACAAGGAAATCACCAAGGTGTTATCTGTTCGAGGGTCCCTTCCCAACTGATCCATGCTCTAACTACAAACTCAAGCTAATGTATTTGCAACAAATAAACCAGATCTAATTCTCATTTATTTTCAAACTTTGGTTAAAATAAATTGGCACCCTGTCAACTTATAGGTAATTTTTCTTCCCCCCTCCTCTATTACAAAACAGATATAAAAAAAATCTCCACAATTAATGAACCGAAACAAAAGAAAATTAGTTATCATAAAAAATGGATCGAAATGGGTTTGATTCTACCCACCCACTTTAGAAAACGTTTAAAACAATTATATTAGGTTTGATCTTGTATGCCATTAGTGAAACCTTCCAATTGATCTGAACTGTAATTCATTCAATAACTTGAAGATGTGTCACAACATATATTTGGGCACAACTTGAGCAGATCTGTGATGAAGAACCAACCATAAGGCTCGAAACGTACCTTGTTTTAGAAAACAACCCTCAAAATGACCAAATTGCTATGTTGGGAACAAAACCCATGTTCCAGATTCTTTATATTTGTCTCTGTTTGCATGAAAATTGAGGCTGAAATTGACTGTCTAGAAATTTTATTAATTTGGATTAATTATTCCCCCTAAGATGGAGGTCCACACGTGTGACCTGGGTGCATTTAGACACATGCGTCTGTATGCTGACAGTGTTGCGGAGAAAACTCATGTTTCTGATTTTTTCCTCAAAGCATGCAAATATGCTAAACAATGACGGGTACCAGAATGACAATATTGGTGCGGAAATGATGAACTGTTTTTATGGTACAATAATAGTGATTGTGCTAGTACAAAAATCACACTTCACAAACCGGCATGACTAAACCATGATATAATCATCTTTTAACCATTAAAAACATAAAAAATATGATGTATTAACAACACTGGATATAATGACGAATGATGGCATTTAATTAGGGTTTATGGTGTGTATTGACAATGAAATGCGGGAAAACATGTAATAATGAATGTATTTGTATAGCGGAAAAAATGGAAAAAATTGAGCCCAACACAACCCCAAACCCAAGAATTTTCAAGTCCTCATGTAAACAAGGTGAACTCATGATAGTTTGCTTATGAATTTATGTGACATTGTTTCTTTATGTAGGTGTTGGTTCTTGTGGAGCGACACTCATATTGATTTAAAATAGAGAAACAAAATTATCATGAAAATGGAGGACAAGCAAGGGATGGGTTATCACAGGGTGATAGTGAATGGTATTAGTGTGGAGAATGTCAAATGACAGGGATGGTGGTCGTATGAACTTGGACACCTTTATACTCTGTATCTTATACTCATTATAAGACCAAGATTTACTTATGGTTCTTTGTTTTGATAGGAAATAATGAATTCATCCTCTTATTCAGAACTTTCAGATAATTTAAGAATAGATTATGATGTACAAGGAGAAGACACTATAGATGTTGGTTTTTGCTTGTATTTGTATACCACATATTTCCTTTTTATTGCTTGGTCTTATGAGCGTAGTATAATTTTCATTATGAGTGGTGGAGTGAAAATGGAAAGTGTAGTGAGTAGTTGTGTTGGTACTTTCTAAGTGCTAATAATGTGTAGTGGAGTATGGAGTAGGAAATAGTGTTTATGCATCATGTTTTCCATTTTTTTCGTAAATTAAAGAGATTTATACATGTTTTACCTCAAGTTACCTTGCTTTGAATTCCAATGCATGAATAAGTGGAAACTATGTAGAACATGATGAAAGATATGTGGAATCATGTTGTGGACCACTGAAATTTGAAGATGAGGCAAATAAAGGATGAGAACTGCTGAAGAGAATGAAGTTGATGAGAGTACAAAGAGATGATGAGAGATAAAGAGAACAGAAGCTGATTTGCTGCATCCTGAAAAAAAATTGGCTGAGGTGAACTAAAGATGTTGGAGATGTTGAAGATGCTGAAGAGAGACTCTAAATATCTAGAAAGGATCTGGAGATCTCCCCCAAACCCAAGAGTTTGCATGTCCTCATGCAAACTTCTTAAGATTGAGTGGTATGCGGCTACAAGAAAACAAACTATTGCCAAATTTGCTTGACACCAATTTGAGAGTTGCTAAGAACAAAAATATGAGAGTTGCTAATAAATTGTGGGCACAAATTCCATGAGTGATAAGCTTGACCACACAGAGAGAAAATCATAATATCATATAATAAACTGATCATAACATGAAGTACATCCAATATCACATTTTGACAATTTAGATTTGAATAATTTTTGAAGATCACTTATGAATATTCCCCTTCTATGACTCACCGATATAATTCAAGCATAAACCAAAACAAATGTATAAACAGTTTTTCCGTTCTATAGCAAATATTTCTATTTCCTTGATTAAACAAAATTCATCAAAAGATTAGCAACACTTATGTTCAGAGAGCCCTGCATAAATTAGAGTAGGGATTTTGTTCTTCTCCTTTATGAAGGAAAATAAAAGAGTATTATTAGTCTCAACAAATGAAAACCCCATAGGAAACTGGTCAACATTTTTCACTCTGAAAAGATTTATAGTCATTCAAGTATTAAAGATAAATTTCGCAATTGAGTATATTAAGCTTCTAAGATCATGGTCCCACTCTTAAGATAGTACATCTTAGATATAGTATGAATTGGATGATAGGGTCTTAAGATAAACTTAGGGTTATTCTCAAATGACAAATAGATGGATTTTATTTAATCTTTAGTTAAACCATGCATGCTTCTTCTTAATCATTTACACAATTATATCGTTCATACAGACAAATATAGATTAGGCATATCAAAATCAAAACCCATCACCAACAAGTTTGTTCAATACTCCGATGGGGTAATTTTAACATCTAATAAATATCCCCCCTAGGTAGATTTCCCCATTTCCTACAAGCTTGTTCAGTACCCTGATGGGTTTTCCTAGTCATACCACAGGCCGGTACCCGCTGCCAACAGACCTGATCAGTATCCCGACGGGTTAGCCTCTTACACCCATTTTCCATCAGAGGCTCTTGTCCCAAACTTCACTCTTAAGATAAAATTTCATAGGTTGATTTTTCATGGGTGAATGGTGGAGCAGCTTTGAAAACCTTTTTACGGGATGGGATGGTATTAGGTTGGAAGATATTTTACAAACTGCTCATAAAGGATTGTTTGCATGAAAAATAGGCTTATGCATTTAGATCATTCCAAAGACATATCATGGTTAAATTTACTTAATGTGTGGTGGATGAGGCCATTATAGAATAACCTAAAGTACCTCTAGTCCCACACATTTTCTTCACATAGGATTATAGTAGTGTTCCCATGGGTAGAAACTTCATGCACTCTCTCACTACTCTTTAATAAGGATGCTCTACTGACCAATTTTGAGATTAGATTAGGTTGTAGTAGTTGCCTATGTTCCTTATAATATGGACTTTAACTTTATGTAATCCCATAGTACAATCAAAGACAGGCCTATGAGTTATTGTTAGAATAAATGATATGAAATTTTGTATAAAGAAGGGAAACTAAATATCTAAAAGAACTGAAAATGATTGGTTATGTGAAGAAGTCTTGGGTTTGATGTTTGAACTATTTTCTTTTTATTTTTTCCCTGTTAATAATTTTCTAAACTATAAATTCCAGTATTGAAAATAGTTCAGAAAAATAATAGGGAAAACTAATAAAGGTGAGAGAACAATCTTCAAAAAAATAAAATTTAGGGAAGTAGTAGAAAAAGAGATACAAGTATTACAAAATTGTCTTAGGAAACGAAGGATCATAATAAAGGATAGTTTCAATGAAACAACATAACCAAGAGAAATGCAACTACTTCCCTGAATAAGTCATGAAGATGTTCTCCCAATCCAACTGAAAAGAGGATACCTGCAAAACTCCAACAAATCATCATAGCCTAATTTATTTAGAAAACTTTGAAAAAGATTTAACTATCAACCGAGGAAAAAAACTCCCTTAATATTAGTGTCTCATCTCAATAGCTACAATTATTGAAAAATACATAAAAAATTATGTTGCACCAAACTAACAACTACATGTAGTGTTTATTTAAACTTGTTAACTATCCTACCTTACCTAAGAAAAGAACCCTCTTTCAAGTATATGAGCACTTCCAATGTAGCCCTATGTGTAACATTATTATGAGTATACTCACATTTAGTTTTGAACAATATACTTTAATAAGTACCCGAATATGAGGAACCAGTTGATTCAAATGATAGGATGTGAAGAGTTGTCGAAGAAGAGAGTGGTGGTTCAATCTAGTCATCATCTGGAACCAATGTTCAATAAATTCATGATGTTCTTGGTTCACTTCCTCATTTAGAACACTCTTCATGTCTCCCTCTATCATGCCATGTAGATCATATTTTTTCGAATGACTGGTCTCGTTAGTGCATAGAGAATCTTCAGAAAGGCATATTAGGAGCTCCTCAATCTTAGGTTCTAATGGTGCCTCTCCATGAAATGTGGTACATGATTATTTAGTCTCGTCTATAGGTTAGAAAGTTTGATTACATAAGTCTTCTATATCTTCTCATGGATGTGTCTCATGGAGCTTTCATTCTTCTATATCTTTTGGAGAAGTAGAGAGGTTCCTGACTACTTTCAAGATGTGCTCTTCTTGAGAATAAGAGATCTCAACTGCTGCTAGGATTTGAGAGAGTTATTACAAACTCATCATCATATTTGAATCCATATTGATGGTTGATGGGTCCTGTCTCACACATGGATTAGCGCATGGGGTTCTTACAACACCCAAAATATTTTTTATTTTTAATATTTTTGATGAAAAATGAAATGAAAACTAACTACACACTCAAAGAAATTTTAAGCAAACCATAAAAAATAATAGAAACTAATTGAATAAATTGAAAAGCATGCCACACTTGTAGGAAAAGAAAAATACTTACAGGAAAGTAAACACACTTTTCGAAATAGAGACACACTTTCAAAAGGAACATACCTGGGTTTGGGTTGAGGCCCACTAAACTGGTTGTGTGGATTCTTACCTCTCATCTTACCGTCTTGTACTCCACCAGGCTGTGTAAATTAAAGGAAACCTACCTACCTAGACTTCAATCCCTTTAGCACCTCCCCGACATTGGAGCCAAATATGTCGGTTAAAATATATGCACTAATTTACCAACATTAAATTATCAATCGGGGCTCGTAAGCTTCGAGGTGCATACACAGTATGTGCAGGATTGGAGCTAGACTAGCCTAATCTAAAGTTGGCAAACACACTTCAAAATGGAATGAATGAAATCAAAGTTGAGATTAAAATCAAAGTGCAGGAATCCAAATTAAAAGAAATGAGATCAAGTACGGGAAATAAATGGAACTACATGAATACCAAATTAAAACAAACTAAATAAAATGTAGAATTTACCGAAACTGGCAGTGTTAATTGGATGGAAGAGGAACCAAATTCATGATAATGAATTGAAGGTGTAAGGATGGAAGTGAGTTAAAAGTTGAGATAATGGGTGGAATTAGAAATGAAAGCGAACAGAACAGTGGTGAAAGGAAAGACCCCAATCAATCAAAAGAACATAAATCACATGTGCTTTATCTTGAGGATTAATTCATGAGAATCCATAATAAAAACAACAAACTAAAATGATGTAAGACATAAATTAAATAGCACACAAAAATAAAACAAATCAAACCAAATAATAATTGTTATAACAAGGAAATCACCAGGGATTTTTCTGGTCAAGGGGCCCTTCCCAAATGATCCACGCTCCTGGCTACAAACTCAAGCTAACATATTTGCAACAAATCAACCAGATCTAAATCTCATTTATTTTCAAACTTTGGTTACAAGTAAATCAACTCCCTATCAACTTCTACGTAGTTTTGCTCCCCCCCCTCCTCTATTACAAAACATATATAAAAAAAACCTCTACAATTAATGAACTAAAACAATAGAAAAATAGTCATCATAACAAATGGATCAAATTGGGTTTGATTCTACCCACCCACTTTAGAAAATGTTTAAAACAATAATATCAAGATTGATCTCATATGCCATTAGTGAAACCTTCCAATTGATCTGAACTATAATATGTTCAATAACTTGAAGACATGTCACAACATAGATCTGGGCACAACTTGAGTAGATTTGTGATGAAGAACCAACCATAATTCTTGAACCGTGCCTTTTTTTTTAAATGACCTCTTTGATCACCAAATTGCTATGCTAGGAACAAAACCCATATTCCATATTCTTTATATTTGTCTTTGTTTGCATGAAAATCGAGGCCGAAATTGATTGTCTAGAACTTTTATTAATTTGTCTGAATTACTCCCCCTAATATGGAGGTCCACACGTGCGACCTGGGTGGATTTTGACATGTGTCCATATGTCGATGTCACTATGGAGAAAAACCATGTTTCTGATTTTTGTCTCAAAGCGCACGATTATGCTAAACAATGATGACTACTGAAATGACAATATTGGTGCGGAAATGTTGAACTGTTGTTATGGTACAAGAATAGTGATTGTGCTAGTACAAGAATCACACTTCACAAACCCTCGTCAGTAAACCATGATATAATCATCTTTTAACCACTAAAAACATAGAAAATATGTTGTATTAACCACACTGGATATAATGAAGAATGGTGATGTTTAATTAGGGTTTATGGTGTGTATTGACTACGAAATGCAGGAAAATATGTAAAAATGAATGCATTCTATAGCGGAAAACATGGAAATAGTGGATCCCAACAAGCATACATCAACATTTAAGGTATGTTTCATGTAATTTCTCTTATGTTATCAATTGATCATTTGGTTTCCCCCTTATAAATGTTTTTTATTGATGAACAAATGTTTATATCTTATTCATGTTATTGTAGATCTGATTAGAACCAAATTAGATATAGGATTATAATCCCAAGTAGAGAGTTGTGAAGGTTTTGATTGTCTTTTGTATACGAGAAGCAAGTTGTGGAGATTGGAGATGGAGTTTCATGATTGCAACAGCCAAGAGATATGAAGGACAACCTTAAGAAAGTTATGCAGGCTTCACCACTCCTTAGGATAATCATGAATCTATGTGTATCAATCTAGATCTAGGAAAACCATAAGAAGTCTAGCCCTCTTTCTGTCTAGGATTACTAGGATAATCCTAAGGATATTTTATTGTATATTTAACAAGATCCCTGTGAAAAATAATCCCATAACAACTATGACAAGACAATTCATAATATCAAATACATATTTGAGTTAGGGATGATTTTAGGGGATAAATTCCGCTCATGGGATAATTTTCCATGGTTTTTCCCAAAAAAATATTCGTTATTCTAAAAATGATTCACCCAAATTCTAAAGGATAAAATTATTTTACCTTGAAAATTGCCAAAATTTTATACAAACTATACAAAATCCTTAGAAATTTGAATATTTTACAAAAATATCGCCAAACATTGTATAGTTGGCATATGAAGGATTAGTAAGATTTCCAAGGTTTCTACATTTTTAAATAAATTTACATCCTTAAAATCATCCCTAATTTGAGTTTATTAAGGACTCGAAAGCCCAAAATTGGAGGCAATGAGATACTAATTTGGTATTCTCTAAAACAAGGGAGCTAAGATATGTTGCATCAGGGAGTTTCGTTATGGGAGTAAATGTAATCACCCAAAGGGGTGTTATAAATGGTATGGATACATATGAAATTTTGGATGGGAAGATAATGAATGAAGCTCCTAGTGTGCCTAAGTTTGATGTTGAGTGAAAAAATAAATAATTGAAGGATGAAGTTGTAGGTGATGCAAGAAGTAATGCATCATAGGTTATTAGGGTTGGCTACACCTTATTGACCATCGAACCTTAAGAATATGCCTTCAATTAGGGAGCATATAAATTCAGTGTGCCATGGAGGATGAAGAGAAAATTTCCCCACAAACCTTCCTAAATGTAATGTACCTCAGCCTAGATGAGGTCCATTACGTGCGAAATAACACTTAAAATTAAAAAAAATCTGCTAACTAATTCCTATAGCTTACTAGCTATGAATTACACATAGATTTGATTTTTCCTTATACCATTTATTAAACATATCTACAACATTTTTAAACAACCATGAATGTGGATACTAACTCACACATTATAATGTAAAAACCATTCACACACACATAGTAAAAGCACAACCATTAAAATCATAAAATAACTAACGAAATAGATAAAACACTTATTTTATGGTGCAGACCTATCGGCCCCCGGGACCAAGATCCGCTCATAGGATCGTTCTATATGCCCTTCGAGCTGAATCGGCTCTTTTGGATTCTCTTCTAGAATCCCCTTTCAAATCGATCCACAGGTTCTTTTTCGCAGTTCGCGATTTCACGAGTTCGCGAGTTGAAACTCCGACTCTTCCTCCTTCAATTCCACGATATTTGAAATCGCGAAATGGCTATAGCTCTTACTCTGTCAGCGCCCTCCTTACGCGATCGTCAGCTAGGCTAAGCACTAGCACCTTTCGCCTTTCGCGCCTTCGTGAGTTCAAAGGTCCAACCCTGGCATCTTTCTTTCTCGAACTTCTGAGAGGCGAGATTTGACCTTTCTCCTCTAGTTCTCGCTACTCACGACTTCGCGAGTTGATGGCTTGAGCCTTCGTTCCCTTTTCTCCTGAGTCCTCGAGATGTGAGAGGTCAACGGCGTGTTGACTCCCCCAAATGTGTGACGTGTGTCCACCGGTCCACTTCCTGGGCCCACCATGTGGTTTTTCCACGTGTCCCTCATGCTGACTCTCGGCACTTCACGACTTCTTCTCTCGCAACTTAGAGCACCCAAATTTTGGGATTTCACTTTTCTGACCTCCAATGCCCAAAACCCCGATACGGATGATTTCGCAGCACGTGTCCTCCCAATCGGGCGGCTTAGATTTTCCCGCTATTTTGGGACTTTTCCTTTCATGATTTTGTGAGTCTCACTACAAAGGTTTCGACCCTTCACCTCCTGAAACCCCGAGATGTGATTTCACGAGTGATACAACGACCCTCATTGGTTCGGATCCTACGGTCTGATTTTCCCGATCTTGCACTAGACGAATGCTTCCGTAACTCCCCTGCTCCTCTGCGAGATTTGACGACTTCCAAGACTTCACAAATCCTCCATGGAGGATTCTGACCGTCAAATGCCTCCTTAATGTTTTCTGTGAAATGGGCAAGTATGCCTTCACGAAATTGGTCCACCAGCAAGCTAACATTGTTGTGCCTTCTTCCAACGTTTTAAGGCACAAATTCCTTTGAGCTTCCTCCACGACTCGAGTCTTCAAGAAGACTCCTGCACACACTCATTGCGGCAATTCTTGAATACTTTCAAGTATTTGAAATTTTAGACTCTGCGCACTCACTTTGTAGCAGCAGTCCTTCACTCCTTCCCTCAGGTTGCAAACCCTAAGAATCAACTCGGCCTGCGCACACCCTGCACGGCTCCTGTGCTTGACTTGCACTTCTATGAGAATGAGAACAACATTATCTCTTCTGAGCTTTCAGAGATGAAACTTTGGACTCTTGTCAATACACGCCTTGCGGAAAACTTCACTGCACTCCTTGCAAGAAAACTCTTGCTCAGACAGAGAAACAATTGAAACTCATTCTTCACTCTCCTTCTCTTCAGATTTCAGACATCAAATACGAAATCAACATTCGTGGATCAAAGAAAATGCATAACAGAGAGTAAACAAACACGAGCATAACACTCAATCATGCATGCACAAAAAGTATTTGAACGCCATGATTCTGAATCAAATTTCATATATTATCTTAGAACTTCTGTACATGGGTTCTTCTACACAATTTTTCTGCTCTCCTATGCTCTCTGCTCTCTCATAATCATAATAATGTTGCTAATTGTTACAATAATACAAGGGAGGGTGTCTATATCCCATTTCCCTCCAGCTCCTAAAACTATCTAATCTAAGAATTCAAGGATACCTACTTACATTAACTAACATAAATGCCTCTCACTCCTTTCAGACGAGAGCGGGACGCTCAAGGTCTGATCACAGTCTACGGGTACGCCCTTTCTTAATTGTTACATTTAAATTTTGCGCATCCAACTTCAAAAACATTTTAAACAATTTATCACATGCTAAAATGCGTTTGTGTGTGCCCCACACTCGCTTGATGTTGGCGATGCTCCTGCATCATACTCCCTCGCTTGAAAATTTTCATGGGCTCCTGTCCATGAGCTCTTGCATGGTTTGTCCATGCTTCTGGATCTCTGGTTCATTTTCCCAGCTGGCATCTTCAACTAGATGTCCCTTCCACTTGACCAAGTATTTAAAGTATTCCTTTCTCCTGGTCTTCTTACTATCTCTTTTGTCCAGTATGCTCTCCATCTGTGGCTTCTCTGCAACTGGCATCTGTTTTGTCCACTGAACCTCTGGTTGTTCATCACTTGTTCCTGCTTCCTCATCTTTGTATGCGTACAAATTTGAGACAATGAATATCGAAGAAATTATGATCCCATCGGGTAATTCAATCTCATAATCATTTGCTCCAAATTTCTTCTAGACCTTACATGGTCCGATATTCTTCATATTCAGTTTGTTATATGTCCCCTTCGGGAATCTTTCCTTTCTCAGATGTGCCAGAATCAAATCACCAACCTCAAATTGAAGTTGTCTCCTGTGTTGATCTGCTCTGCGCTTATACTCTTGGCTTGAGTTCTTCAATCACTCCTTCACCTGGCTATGAAGTTCCTTCATCGCTTCTGCAAAATCCTTTGCACTAGCACTCCTAGTTGCGTTCTGTTCTAAATCTCTCAATTCTGAAACTCCTCTTGGCTACATCCCATAAACAATTTGGAATGGAATCTGCCCTGTGCTTCTATTGATTGAATCATTATAAGCAAATTCCGCCTATGGTAGAATATGGTCCCACTGACTGTGGTGTTCTGTCACCAAGCTCCTCAGCAAGTCTCCCAAACTTCTGTTCACAACTTCTTTCTATCCATCCGTCTGAGGATGATAAGCTAAACTAAACGACAAGTTTGTTCCAAACTTTTTCCATAAGGTTCTCCAGAAGTGTCCCATGAACTTGGTGTCTCGATCCAAAACTATGCTCGTTGGTAAGCCGTGAAGTCGAATGACTTCTTTGAAAAAATAGATTCGCAATGTGAGTTGCATCACTGGTTTTCTGACACGGTATGAAGTGTGTCATCTTAGAAAATATGTCTACCACTACAAAGATTGAGTCAAACCCTCTTTGTGTTCTTGGTAGCCCCAATATGAATTCCATGCTTACTGCATCCCACGGCCTGTCAAGTATGGGTAACGGTTGATAAAAGGCTGCATTCTACCTCTTTCCTTTTGAATGCTGACAAAATTTGCATCTGTCCACAAATATTTTGATGTCTTCTCTCATTCTTGGCCAATAATATGACTCATTTAGCTTTGAGAACGTCTTGTCATGACCAAAATGCCCGACCAATCCTCCACTATGTTTCTCCTTCAGCAGATTCTCCCTCATGGAGCATTTTGGAATACAAAGTTGATTACCCTTAAACAGTAATCCTTCCTAGATCATGTATTTTGTCCATTGGTTTCTATCCCTGAAAATTGGATTCTCAGCTACTTCATCTGCCTCCATAAACTCTAGATCATCTCTGTACATGTCCCTGAGATCATCGAAACCCAACGTTTTGACTCTGAACTACTGCAGCAACAAATATTTCATGCTCAAAGCATCAACAACTTTGTTAGCAGTTCTAGAAATATGCTTAGTTACAAAAGTAAAGTTATGCATTTATTCAACCCATTTTGCATGTCTTTGATTCAACTTCTCCTGTTGAGTCACAAATTGCAAAGCATGATTGTCACTGTATAAGACAAACTCCTTCAGGATTAAGTAATGTCTCCATTTCTTCAATGCCTAAATAATAGCATAGAAATCCTTGTCATATGTGGAGTATTTCACTTTCGCTTCATTCAGCTTCTCGCTGAAGTATGTTATCATCCTGCCTTCCTGGCTTAAGACTACCCCTATTACAAATCCGCTTACATCACATTTTACTTGAAATGTCTTTTGGAAATCAGGAAACACTAGAATTGGTTGTTCCGTGATTTTCCTCTTCAACAAATTGAAGATTTTCTCAGCCTCTTCTGTCCAATGAAAAGACTTATGCCTCTTCTTCACTGTGTCCATCATCGGTGCACTAATTCCACTGAAATTCTTGATGAACTTTCGGTATAAACTAGTCAATCCATGAAAGCTTCTCACCTCAAAGATGTTCTTCGATGATGGCCAATTCTTAATTACCTCCACCTTATCTGGATCCATCCTCAATTTATCTGCAAAAATAACAAACCCCAAATAAATGAGCTCTGTCTTCATGAATGAAGATTTCTTCATATTTATCAGCAGGTTCTCTTGCTGTAGCCTTTGCATCACTGTAGCCAAATGTTTCAGATGCTCTGCCTCTGTTTTACCAAAAATCAGTATGTCATCAAGATACACAATGACAAATTTTCTGATGAACTCCTTCAGGACTTCATTCATCAACCTCATGAAAGTACTTGGCGTGTTTGTTAAACCAAACGGTATGACAAGACATTCATACAACCCTTCATTAGTCTTGAAGGTTGTCTTCCATTCATCATCTTCTCTCATACGAATCTGGCGATATCCACTTTTCAAATCAATTTTTAAAAAAAAATGGCCCCACTCAAGCAATCCATCAAATCATCCATCCTTGGCAATGAAAATATGTACCTGATGGTTATCTTGTTGATCGATCTCGAGTCAGTACACATCCTCCATCCTCCATCTTTATTCGGACTGAGTACTGTCGGAATAGCACACAGACTCAAGCTTTCTCTAACCAACCCTTTGTCCATTAAATCCTGGACCTGTCTTTTGACTTCTTCATTCTCCTGCGGTGTCAATATGTATGCAGCTTTGTTTGGTAAACTAGCTTTAGGTATGAGATCAATATGATGACTCACACTTCTGATCGGTGGCAACGAATGAGGTAGTTCGTCCACTACTATGTCATCAAACTCTTCCAACAATTTCTGGACCTCTTCTGGTAAATCATCTACCCTTGTACTGGTTAAAACAATTTTAGTCTTCCTAACCACAATGAATTGCGGTTCCTCCTTCTTCTTAACCTCTGTAAGAAGTTCCTTCCCACTATGTGTTCTTTCTCCCATCATGAATCACATTCCTGTCATATTGCCACGGTCTACCCAGCAATAGATGACAAACATCCATGGGAATAACATCACAGAGTATTTCATCTTTATACCTTCCTATTTTAAATTCAACTAAACATTGTTTAGTGACATTTACCTGATGTCCTTTCTATAGCCACGAAACTCTGTATGGGCTTGGATGTTCAATAATCTCTAGCTCCAGCTTTTCTACCATCTCTGTAGAAACGAGATTATCTGTGCTACCACTGTCCACAATGACTTTTCATACCCTGTCCTTGGTTTTGTAAGCAGTCTGGAAAAGACTGTTTCGTTGCACTGGATTCTCCACCTCCTTCTCTGGCGTTAAGAGAACTTTTCGCATCATCAACGATCTTCCACCTTCAGCATCTTCTGCCTCAACATTCCCCCTCTGTTCTTTGGTGATGTGAGTTTCACCACCTTCTTTCTTCTTATCTGGACATTCAGAAGATTTGTGTTCATTCTTTCCACATGTGAAGCATTTTACCACTCTACCTCTTCCTCATCCTCTACCTCTAGTATGAGGAAAAACATTTACGTCAGCATACTGACCTCTCTGTTGGTATGCTTCCCTCTCTATGAACTTCCACCTCTCTCAGTCTGAGTTTGAGGTTTCTTCCAGTCCTCCTTGGGTTTCTGATTTTTATCCTGGGCAACTGATTTGCCTTTGGGCTGACTTCTGCCTCGGCCTCTTGGACCTTTTTTTCGTCTCAGCTTCTCTTCAGCTTTCAGAGCCATCTGATAAGCATCTTCCACCGTTCGGATGGTCATCATACTCATCTCATCCTGAATGTCGTATCTCAGACCATTCATGTACCTGACAACTTTTTCATCATCACTTTCACGATGACCTGCCCTGATGTTCAGTCTGTAGAATTCTTCAGTGTACTCCTTTATTGTCATCAGCTTCTGTCTCAAATTCTACATCCTTCGAAACAGAGTAATTTGGTAATCCCTGGGAATGAATTTTTCCTTCATCTTCACGATCATCCTATCCCAACTCTTGATCTTTTGCTTGCCTTTGCAATGTCTGTCAGCTTGTAGCTCATCCCACCACAATGTTGCATGTCCTTTCAATATTGTGACAACATGTTTGACCTTTTTGTCCTCCTCGACATCTTCATAGTCAAAATATGTGTCCAAAGCTCTAATCCAGTCTAGAAGCTCTTCGGCATCTAGATTTTCTTCATATATTGGAATGTCCATTTTTTCCTTAGCACCCATTCTTGCAACAGCCCTAATCAGGCATTCATTTGATGCATCTTCTGCTGTGACTTCTTATCCTTCATGTTCAACCTCATTTTCGCTTTCAGAATCACTAAGATCCCCAGCACCCGCTGTGTGCCTCTATGCTATCTCCATGTCCTCAAGTCTGACACGTAGGTCACACATCTCTCTTTCTATGGCTCGATTAGGCATCTGCCTACCCCATCTTCTTGGCATTTCCCTATCCTTTGGTGGATCTGGTGTTTTTCTGTCTCTTCTTCTTGGTAGGATGGTGAATCTTCCTTTTCCTCTACTACAAAAGGCAAAAAAATATTGCTGTGCTCTGATACCACAACTGCTGCAAACCTATCGACCCCTGGGACTGAGATCCGCTCACAGGATCGTTCTATATGCCCTTTGAGCCGAATCAGCTCTTTTGGATTCTCTGCTGGAATCCCCTTTCAAATCGATCCATAGGTTCTTTTTCGTGGTTCACGATTTCGTGAGTTCGCGAGTTGAAACTCCAACTCTTCCTCCTCCAATTCCACGATATCCGAAATCGTGAAATGGCTATAGCTCTTACTTTGTCATTTCCCTCCTTGCACGACCACTGGCTAGGCTAAGCACTAGCACCTTTCACCTTTCGTGCCTTCGCGAGTTCAAAGGTCCAACCCTGGCATCTTTCTTTCCCGAACTTCCGAGAGGCAAGATTTGACCTTTCTCCTCTCGTTCTCGCTACTCGCGACTTCCCTAGTCGATGGCTCGAGCCTTTGTTCCCTTTTCTCCCGAGTCCTCGAGATGCAAGAGGTCAATGGGGTGTTGACTCCTCCAAATGTGTGACATGTGTCTGCCGGTCCACTTCCCGGGCCCACCATGTGGTTCTGCCACGTGTCCCTCGTGCTGACTCTCACCACTTTGCGACTTCGCTTCTCGCAACTTAGAGCACCCAAATTTTGGGCTTTCACTTTACGAGACCCCAAATTCGTGAGATCCCTAGATCTCCACCACCTATCCTCCTCCTAATGGACGGTTGTGATTCCTTCACGATTTCACCACTCACAAAGTTGAAGGGTTCCTCTTTCTAACCTCCAATGCCTGAAACCCCGATACGGGTGATTTCGCAGCACATGTCCTCCCAATCGAGCGACTTAGATTTTCCTGCTATTTTGGGACTTCACCTTTCGCGATTTTGCGAGTCTCGCTACAAAGGTTTTGACCCTTCACCTCCCAAAACCCCGAGATGTGATTTCACGAGTGATCCAACAGCCCTCATTGGTTCGGATCCTGCAGTCCAATTTTCCCGATCTTGCATTGGACGAATGCTACCATAACTCCCCTGATCCTCTACGAGATCTGACGACTTCCGGGACTTCGTGAATCTTCCACGGAGGATTCTGACCATCAAATGCCTCCTTAATGTTTTCTGCGAAATGGGCAAGTATGCCTTCACGAAATTGGTCCACCAGCAAGCTAACGTTGTTGCGCCTTCTTCCAACATTTTAAGGCACCAATTCCTTTGAGCTTCCTCCACGACTCAAGTCTTCAAGAAGACTCCTGCATGCACTCCTTGCGGAAATTCTTGAATACTTTCAAGTATTTGAAATTTTAGACTTTGCGCACTCACTTTGCAGTAGCAGTCCTTCACTCCTTCCCTCAGGTTGCAAACCCTGAGAATCAACTCGGCCTGCACACACCCTGCACAGCTCCTGTGCTTGACTTGCACTTCTGCGAGAATAAAAACAATGTTATCTCTTCTAAGATTTCAGAGATGAAACTCTAGACTCTTGTCAACGCATGCCTTGCAGACNACAGAGAAACAATTGAAACTCATTCTTCACTCTCCCTCTCTTCAAATTTCAGACATCAAATATGAAATCAACATTCGTGCATCAAAGCAAATGCATAACAGAGAGTAAACAAACATGAGCATAACACTCAATCATGCATGCACAGAAAGTATTTAAACGCCATGATTCTGAATCAAATTTCATATATTATCTCAGAACTTCTTTACATGGGTTCTTCTACATAGTTTTTATACTCTCCGATGCTCTTTGCTCTCTCATAATCATAATAATGCTACTAATTGTTTCAATAATACAAGGGAGGGTGTCTATATCGCATTTCCCCCGGGCTCCTAAAACTTTCTAATCTAAGAATTCAAAGCTACCTACTTACATTAATTAACATAAATGCCTCTCACTCCTTTCAGACGAGAGTGGGACGCTCAAGGTCTAATCACAGTCTACGAGTACACCCTTTCTTAATTGTTACATTTAAGTTTGGCGCATCCAACTTCAAAAACATTTTAAACAATTTATCACATGCCAAAATGTGTTGGTGTGTGCCCCACGCTTGTTTGATGTTGGCGATGCTCCTACATCATTTTCTAAATTAGTTGTGCAACCAGTTGCTTGAGAAAAACATTCCACCCAACCATAGACTCATTTTTCCAAATCTCAATAGCAATTCATCCCCGAGTTGGGGATAGAAATCGACAAAAGAGGGTGGTCTCTCACTTTCCACTCATGGCTCAAAAAATCCCACAACCCACTGGCATTCTTCTACAAATATCTCGATTTTCCACCAACTCTCTTCCTCTTGACCTTCCCAACCCAAGGAATGTACCCCTTCAATGCTCTTATTCCATCGGGCATCCCATTCATTTATCAGGGTCTCTCTGGCATAGGTAACTAGGAATCTCACTATCGACAAACTCAAGGGATCTCACTTCTAGGAAAACTAACATGAAAACAACAACAATCACTTTCTATTACAATGAAAATTACATAGGAGTTCACTCTTCAAGATTGAAAACCTATCTCTTTAGTCTTCTTCTCCAAATACGCTCCAAAATTTTCCCTCCATAGTTTCTCCAGATCCAAATCTCTTATTCCATGTTCTCTTCATGTTTTTCATGCCAAAAACATCAATGTCCAAAACTATTGTAACTTCCCATACGAGTTTCCTCTCTTGGTCTTACTTGCTTGACTTACACTCTTCGCTAAACTGATTGTACTCAGTATTGTTCTTTCAATATCTATGGGATGTGACTCCTGTTAAATTTTAAATTAAAATAAAGTACCAAGGAAAGTGTTTCTCTTCCCTAGGCGCCTAAGGGGGAGAAATTGTCGAATGTGGGTCTTAGTCAAATTAATTTGTGAGATGCAAATTAAAAGATAACTTTA
>JASDQU011244986.1:14777-26070 GCA_032191745.1 Picea mariana
GCTTGGACTGGTTGTCCTAATTTTTTCCATATTTTCTCTATCCTTTATTCTACGGGTTGGGGCTTCCCTTTCCTTGATTCTACTATGAGGGGTTCTCAAACCCAAACGGTTGCATCTGTTTTTTAAGATTCTGCTCGATTTTGATGGCATATCGATAGGCCATGCCCAAGGATGATATGTCCAAAAACTCCATTGTTGTATGGATGTATCTATAAGACTGTCGCGGTACTTGAGCACCAAATGTTGCACATAATATTTGATACCCCTCTTGGTGCCCAAGGTATGGAAGACATTTGTGAACTTTGACATTGTTTGGTCTCTTTTTTGCTGCAGTGTGGTCCATCTTGTATATAAGTCGTCATAACTTCCAACATGGTAGTATTGTTCCTTAATAACATCCCTGAAGGAACCCCAAGTGGGTGAAACTACAAATAATGTGGATCCCTCTATTTTCGTTTTCTCATAGAAATTCTCCCACCAATATTTGACATGGGGGATGGCCTTGAGGAGAACAAATGTAATCTTTTCTCTATTGGAAAAGTTGTGGACAGAAAAATACCCTTCTAGAAGGTTTAACCATTTATCTATGACATCCACATCTATTTTCCTTTAAAATATAGGAATATCAAAATTGATCTGTACCTTGAAGGGAGCGGTGCCTCCGCTTGAGGTGAATGTGTCGCTTGTCGATAACCATCGAAGAATTTGTGCAAAGTTGTTCATCATCTCCTTCCTTTGTCACTCGAGGGATTCCTTGAGAAACATTTTGAAAGGATCTCATGTCGGGTTTTATTTATTTTCGCCTGCCATGGATGGTTTCTTGGGCATGAAAAATAAGTTTTCGTCAAGAGAAACAAGCTCGAGACCCAACTCTCTATAACATAACCGCGTCGGGGACATGTACTAAAAAATGACAAGGAACATACCACTATAATACCACTGATCCAGATTTATGAACAGAATGAAATGAAAACTCATAAATATAATATTAAAATAGAGGCACAATGAATAATAACATAGATACGGTAAAACTTGACTTCTATTAAATAAGAAATATGTTGAAACTATAAAATGCAAACTAAAAACAATCTTGCTAGAGTGGTGGAAACTTATCTCTAAGAAGAGATGTGACGACTACGCTCATTCGCAAGAATATGAGGACAGCGAGGCTCTGGAGGCCTTTATACAATAAAAATGAATTCCAAAACCCTATACATCCAAAACCCTAACCCTAGGATATGAAGTGCCAAAAGTCATGTGGGCCCCGTTGGGGTAAGTTAGTACATCAACTTCCCGGGGTCGTAACTTTTGCATACGATATTCATTTAGGGAACACGATAGCTCATTAGAAAGGTATTGATGAGGATCTTCATTTCATATGATAAATAAAAGTCTTCAACTATCATTAAAGTGCTCGATCGTGAAAAAATGTCATTTAGGCCCTCAAAATGGCCCTGGAAGTTTGGGACCTGAAAAACTGCTAAAAATAGTAAGTTGTCAAAAAAATGTTTTGAGCTAGCTAGAATAGGTGCGTGTCCACCAACATCCTCTTGGATCAAGTGAGAGGTGTCGCAATATTTCCATAATTCTTAACAAACTTACAATAATAGCCCGTTAAACCTAGAAAACCATGCAAGCTTTTGAGAGTCTTAGAGCGAGGCCAATCCTGCATAGCTTCAATCTTCTTAGTATCCACCCTAACACCCGCCTTGCCAAAAATATGACCCAAGTACTCAACTTTCGAGGCTCCAAAACTACATTTAGATTGTTTAAGGAAAATTTTATGTTGGGAGAGTAAATGAAGAACTCGATACACATGAGCAAGATGGGTTATCCAGGTTTTACTATAGATGAGAATATCATCAAAGAAAACTAAGACAAAATGATGGAGAAAAGGACGAAAAACATGATTCATGAGACTTTGGAAAGGGGAGGGATCATTACACAATCCAAAGGGCATGACCAAGAACTCATAGTGGCCCTCATGAGTTCGAAATGCGGTCTTAGGAATGTCTAACTCTTTCATACGTATTTGGTGGTAGCGAGAACGAAGATGAAGTTTAGTAAAGAACCAGGCACCACTTAATTCATCCAAGAGATCATCAATGAAAGGAATGTGAAATTTTTCTTTGATGGTGAGTTTGTTGAGGGCGCAAAAGTCTGGACGCATGCACCAAGATCCTTCTTTCTTAAGTAACATGACCACAAGAGAAGAATAGGGGCTATTACTAGGACAGATAATGCCTATGGCGAGTGTCAAAGCGTTCATAAAGCTCTGCAACAAATTGTGTCCAAGCCACATACCCTTGGTGGGAATTTTTTCTCCATTGCCAATGTTCTTGATCTAGATGGAGAACACTATACCAAAGTTTGGCCAACTCATCTGTAATGTCGTACAAAGAAAAATAGTGTTCCATTTGAGTTACCCAGCTGGTGGGATCCGAGCCATCAAAATTTGTTCACATCCATGTGCGGAAGGCATAGGTCACGCTGAAAGTGATGGGGCTGAAAAGTCTGGGAATTGGAGGAAGTTTCACCTTTCTGGTGCAAGGGTGGGTTAGAGGAGGTAAGGTCTCTAGTGATATTCACCTCGGCACAGATCTGGCCAGCGAAGGATGCAAGCTGGGTAGAGAGGTCGTGTTTCAGGATTTCCATTTTTGTGCCTAAGGTGGAATGCATGTTTTTATTGATGGTGGTGACATTGGTAGTGAGCTACTACACTTCCTACTGAGTGTCTGTGAAATCAAAGGAAAAGGAATTAAGGTGGGCTTCAAGGTCTTAGTTACGGGTGTGGGCCATGATGAACGTGGGAAACAGAAAGGGATGGGTGATACCACATGTTGAGAAAAAGATATGAATTGATCTTACTCAAGCATTTTCAGTCTTTACTTGGCTAAAGTAAAGTAGACGGGAATATCACCCTATGTTTATAGCCAACAAAAATATACATCCTAACTCACAAGTATTAATTACAAGTGCTTAGCCTAGTCTTTTATCAACAAAAAGCTTGCTGGAAATTCAGTTTTTATGTATTTTTCTGAACATATCAGTTGTTGAAATAAATGTAAGAACAGAAGTAAATACACCAAGATGATACTCAAGATATATGAGACATAAAGCAATCCTTTATTTCATTACAATTCACCAAAGAGTCATTGTCTTTACAAAACTTCACACATAAATCTTGGACCAAAATCAAAATTAGAAATCCCCGATGGAACATACAAAAGGACCTCTGACAGAAAACCAAAACTAAACTCTAAAAGTTGGATCATCTTGCCACAGATTGCTGCACACTCGACTCTGCACAATAGCCTTTATCAGACATGAAAATTAATTCATAAACAGACAAGTCTACACAGACTATCAAAGATAGATCAACACCTCTGAAGAACAAGTGTCTCAATGATTTGATTTATCCATGAATATTGATGTCTACAATAAGACCCTGCTATCACAAAACAAAATTAGGCTATGATGAATATATGAATGAATGAAAACTGAACTATCTCAACATAAACTCAAAGAGCAAACCTTGGCATGCTTTGTGCCTCTATCCTCCTTTTGTTACTCCACTTACTTTTGATTTTAACAATTTAGACTTGGTTGAAGTAGTTGAACCAACTTATTAGTTAAGTTAATTAAAAGACTCAAGCAACTTTAGTTAGGGGGGCTAGTAATAATTATAATAAGGGTCATAAATAAATAATAACTAGTAGGTGGGACTCTTTGTGACTCCCTTTGGTTCATAACAATCATAACATAATCCATTAGTTAAGCAACACACCTCCTTGTGCCTCCCATCCACATATTTACTTTTGGAAATTTTAGTTCATGAAAATTGAATTTTTTTCAAAAATAATACTCATATATCCAAAATAAAACATGTTGTCCAAAATCCCTGAAGTCCACTGTCATAAAAAAATAAATAACATAAAATTTAAAAGCTATATTTTTCAGTCTGTGATGCAACCCTTCCTTGGTTGCTGCTGTCACCTATTTACTTTCGTGAATTTGCCTTGGGCTAGGCAGAGACTTTAGGCTTTATCTCACTGATCACATGGGAACAATCATCCCTCAAATGCATCCGTGAAGACACGTATTTGTCGGAGTCATCGGAGGGTGAGGAAGGGGAAACAATATATTTTCCTTTATCAAATTCATGGTGGGCTTCAGTATTCAATATCTTACTGGCATGGGAGGATTTCACTAGTGAGTGGTTAGGGGAAGCTGGGACAATGGGGTTCAAAGGTGGAGGGGTAGGCAAGGTTAAGTTTGGCCAGCCATGATGTTAGGAGACTGTCGGGTGAACAATCTCTTGCCACCCATCATTTTTCGGGACTTCAGGATGTAAGGAGACATGAGAAGGCACAGGGATGTCGGGAGCTTGAGGGGCTTGGAAAGGAGACCTTTCAGGCCTAAGTCGGACTATTCCCTACCCGATCCAGTCAAATAATCCTGCATGAAACATTTGGCCAAGCTCTTTTGAATCAACATCAAAATGTATAGAGAGCCTACGTCTTCTTGGGCCTCGGTTCTGGTTACCTCTACCTCTGTTTCCTCGGCCATGGCTTCCACGACTGAAAAAACTCATCCTGCATATGTTAACAATTAGAAAATAGTCTTTTAAATAACCATGCATGACAAATCCTTAAAAATACAAAATAGATTTGGCTCAGAATGTAACAGGCTCACGCAATCCAATCCATACAAACTGTTCTAACATTAATCAATGAGCAGGGGAGTGAAACAATGTTCTAGGATACATGAGTGGTTGGTATTGAGCGAAAATATGATATAATGAAAGGGGAAAAGAAATGGTCACTGCTCAATGAAAACAAAAATCAATTGTAAATTAACCCAAAAAACTTTACTACAATCCACTCAAGACATTGCCACTTCATCCACTAAACACAAAAATTCTCTTAGTTGTAATCAATATTAGAATAGGGGGTGAACAAAATGAATATGGGATATGTGAGGGGGTTGTAATTGGAAGAAAATGAGATAATGAGGGGGGGGGGGTGGGGGAACGTTTACTATTTTTGGGATTAATCAAGCAATCCATAACATATTTTGCAGTAAGAAAAATATGCATCAACCAACAATCAGATGGCTGAGTAATAATTCCTGTGTATTTGCCTAATTTCACTGTCCATTAATATCCAACACAATGCTATTGCAACAGAAGTATTTCACACAATTTGTAAGAGGTTCTGTTCCTTTTACTTGTACATTCTGCATTTTATAACAGTCAACAACAACACTCATTCCCAATCTGTAATCATTAACATCCACTACTACCATAAATTTCTTCAATCCATATCTATATTTAAAAGTTGTGCTTTCAAAATAATAATGAAGACACTATTTCTGTAATAGAGCCAATCAAGATTTGTATTCATATCTTTTCCCGCATATATATGTAGTGGAAACCCAAAATAATCAAACTTCACATGCCACGCCTGAAAAGGCAATTGACTATACAACCAATAGTCAAAACTTAGATGCAGACTATGCAGAAGTAAATTTCTGAAGCCATCTAACCATGCCACTGTAAAACATATCAATGTAACTTAACAACTAAGCCAAATATCCAACACGACTGTCCTCAACAGTAATCAATTGTAATAAATAACGCACTTAAAACTCAGTGGGTATCACCGAGCATAAAAAAAGTCATCCATACTATACATGTTGCACAAATGAGAGAAACACACAGTGTAATATTACCAATAATCACATAGCAAACTATTACCAAGACATAACTCAAAACATCATTCTTGGCTAATTATTAAGTCGCCTGTGAGTGACCAAGACGCACACACTCAAGCATGTTCTACCAACAAGAAAAGACACAGTACAAATATCCAATCCAATCCTCTACTTCACAAAGAATCATGCACAGGACGTGTCATGTGTGATCAATACCAAACCCTTGTGACCAATATCACCCATCGACCAAGTCACCATGAGTGTGAAACTAGGGATTGTACATTAAACAACAATTTTCCACTGTGGTAAGGAAAACAAACCAATCAACCGAACAAGCTGTGGTAGCTGCGTATACCCACACAACCAATCAAAATAGGTAGAGCCCTTCCATTAAAAACAACTGAGTTCTTTGACATCAGGTTGGCACTGTGCACTTTTTAGGAGTGAAAATTGCAATGTAAAGCTCACTCTATTATCACAGAGGCAGTGACAGAAAGCTATACCAACACGATCACTATACGACCAATGGGTGAGCCTGCATTCAAAACAATAGACCATAATAACTGGTAACCACTTGGAAGATTTGACTTCCAGTCTAGAGGTTTAAGGGTTTGCACGGTATTCTTACAGGAGGAACAAAATTAACTGCAGTGAAACTTCGAGGCCACATGTGTACGCACAAGGAAACCTATGACGCTTGTGAACGAGAGACAATTCCTTGATAGGGCCAAAACAGGAGAACAAAGCTCTAGTTAAACCTAAGAATCGTGAATACAACCATTTAGCGATGATTTAAACAAAACCCTTCAACCAAAATGTAGTGGCGACAAAGAACTATCACCTAGGAAGACTAACAACTTTGATGAACTTAAAACTATTACAGCATAACCATCCATTTTCAATTTGAAACCAAAATTCCACGCAATTGCAGCACTCAAGAATAACACATACCCACACAACTGAGCCAAAACCATTTCATAACAAGAGTGAAGTCGACACTGGCCAAAAGAGACATACCTGTTAATCAAAATCCTTAAGACGAGAGGTGGCCAAGCGGTTTCACCCTGCTAGAAATCTGGAGCGTGAACACAACGACAAGATCCAACAATAGTCTGACTAGGGTGGTGGCCAACGGGAAGGGTAAAGGTGACGTGCAGTAAATGCATGTCGTCTCCACCCATAACTCATTTACTCCACAGTACATGCCAACGAGCCTTCCATTAACACGATTAATCAACCAATGCATCGAGAATATCAACATATCTAAACCATAGCGTAATCCAAGTTCCACATAATAATTCAACCATTTGCATTGTCGCTTTTCCAAATGCCCCACCCATGTTTATATTTCCAATATAACTCAAATAAATCGCTCGACCACTATACAGTCTAAACGATCATGTATAGAATTATCACCAATAGTGTGATCAACATCAACCCGAAACATAGCATAATCACCATAAAAATCGCAAAGCCATTACTCCCATGAGCCATAAATGTTTATAACATATGTATATTAGCTATTGATTCCATTAACCAATGCATAACCACTGCATTATTACCTTGCCAAAATGTGCCACCAAAATTTCCACCACATGCATATATAAAAAAATGTAATTGATGCAATTTCATAGCCATTTCCTTGTTAGCTAGGGTTTAACGGTGATCAACAAATATTTTATGAATGTAGTATTGCAGAACTAGGTTCCTTTGCACTTGTTGTAATACCCCGCCTTCTTCAAAACTGCCTTTAATGTATCTTTACTAACATGTTTGCTATGCAGGTGCAATAGGGACAGTCACCATTAGTGAATAGCGTGTTGTAATATCATGAAGGAACAACATCACGAAAGCTCAACTCATATTAATAACAATGATATCAATATTGATCATGTAAACCTCTGCAACACATTATCATAACAAAAATGAACAGATTTTCTCTCCAATCATTCAAGGCGATCCCACCTACTAGTATTATTTAGTTTTTATAATAATAGGCTTTAGCAACACTTTTCTAGCGAAACTACGTTGACGTTTTCAATCGTCAACAAACTGGCGAATCCACAGGTAAATCTGTTTTTAACAGATTAGAACTCAGAACTCATGGTTCCATAGACCAAGAAAGTAATTTCAAGAAGAAGTAACTCGAATGATTATGCAACAGGGGGAAGTGAACGGATTTAATGGAGAGATGATCAGGAATTTGGGAATAACTCATGGAAAAGTGTTAAGTATGAGGGGTTTTACCATTGTATGCATAATCATTTGACTAAAACATACTCTCAACTTGAAGAGGAGGACCTATAGGTTTTCTCTTAAGATTTCGATGGATGAGTAAAATGCAAGAAGAAGCGGGAAACAACCAATTCCTCGTAAGATAACAACGAAAATATGTGACAAATTCAAAGGCCCTTCAGAGGAGAGATCATAACAACTGTGTAAGCTTGATTGTTATCGACTAACAATGCTTTGTGGAGGTGTCACTGTGGAAGAACTGGTCCAACATTCTATCTTGACCTAACACTTAAGATGATAAAGTCTAAAAAATGCAGCAGAAGTCAGAATGTAGAAATTAAAACAACAGTAATGAAAGTATAAAACGCAACAAGAAAATAAAATTCAACTCAGAAGGCAGAAATCAAAGTGATGTAAAGCATAAAAAAGAAGCACAAAAATGAAAGCAGATCTAAACTACTAGTATACAGAAGAATACCATCATCAAAATATCTTTCACGTTGGTCCCTCGCAATACTTTAAGCGAGGACTATTAATGGTGTGGGAAAACCATTGTCTCTGTAATTCCTTTGAAATTTCTTAGTTAGTGTCCAAGACAAGAGTAATCTGGAAATGACCTAACACTTGAAATTTTGATGTAACTATCAACCCTTTTACGGATACGATTAAATCGTCAAGATAATAATGGAGGCTGACCAATTCATCGAAGGTTGTGTGTATAGGCTCTTTTAAGGCGACACTTGTATTAAATAAACCAGAATGCCAGCAGTTGTAAGACATAGTATTACAATTAGTAGTAAAAGTGGTTTTGTGAATATTTTCCCCTTCTACATTGATTTTATCGTAACCAAAGAAACTGTCAGGTAAGGGCTCTAAGTGTAACTCTACAACCTGTTGCAAATTTTTTTTTATGCTGAGAGGGGGGAAAGGATTCCTCATAATTGCTTGCCTGAAATTTCGAAGACTAATGTCAGTTCTAATATTATCAGTGGCCTTTGAAGAAGGTTCCCATTTGGAAACCCATTTAGGGTGGACTAAAAAAAACATTTCAGTCCTTGAGAAAGTCCTCAACTCCCTACGAAAGGTTGCTTTCAGTGCAGAGTTAACAAATCTTCATTTTTACCTAGCTGGTTTCATAGTATGTTGAGAAAGACCTGGATCAAAACCACGAACATCCATATTAAACCAATTAAAAACCTCTTGAAATCCACTGAGTAATTCAACAAACTTTAATCCTTCTTTATCAGAACCCTGGACATTTATTTTAACGTTCAATGAAGATCCAGGTGGCCTAATGTTCATGGAGATGGCTTCAACCACCTTCAGTTGTAAATCCTCCTCTTCCTGTTTATCTTTCTTGCCTACAACACTCAAGGAAAACAAACTCTCAAGAGGAGTCAAGCCTTGAGGAAGTTTATTATTTTCTATATATATAATCTCCTCAGGCTTGAGAGGTTCATTTTGAATGACAACACAATTGCTTTCAATGTGAGGAATGGCCTTCCCAAATTCTTCATTCTCATAAATGTATGGACGATGCAGAGATTGGAAAGCACAATCAGGCTAGTGAGGCAAGAGCTATTGAGTAGGAGAGGCTGCGAAGATAGCTAATCGATCAGCTATTGAATTCAACTCTTTCCTGACACGAGTGATGTTAAAAGATAGGATATTAGAGACAAGTGTCGAAACAGTTTGGAATATTGTTCCATAATCTTGTCGCTAGGAAAGCATGTCTTACGTATCAGGTTCACAACAAGCTTAGAATTTCCAAAAACTAAAAGGTGACCACAACCAAGATTAAGGGCGTTCTCAATGCCTAACAAAAAAGCTTCGAATTCAACGACATTGTTTGAGCAAGAAAACTCCAACCTGTATGACAGATTATGAATCTTTCCTGCAGGGGAAACCAAGATAATACCATCCCTGTTACCCTCATTTGAGTGTGAACCATCGAAGTGCATACGCCACAATTCATCTTATAAATCAATTCTCTCCAGAGGGATATTATCCTCTTCAGCAAATATGGAATACACTCCTAGGTCTTCTTCGATATAGTTTACGCCAGATTATGGAACACTCTTTATGTAGGGTGAAATTATTTCTTATATAAGGACTATGATGTTGTTTCCATTCCGAGGAATGGATAAATGTGTCCCATCAAGCGAGAGGTATCCACCTGTTAGGGTTTTCCAATCTCTCCCCAAGATAATTGAATAATTTATTACATGCATATCAGTCACCTGAATGTTGAGGGTTGTCCTTATCTCAAGATGAGAGCATAAAACCAAGGTTACATCCTTAATCTTGCCTATGGTTGTTTGTTGTATACTATTATAGGAGAGCATGCTTCTGGCATTTTCTTTTTTATAAAACAATCCTAGCTCTTCCATAATAATCTTCTACATCACACTTGGGCCCGAACCGCCGTCAATGAGGCAACAATGGGCAATTTTATCCATGATTTTTACAGAAATATAAAAAGGTTTTTTTTAACAGGGTATATAAAGTTATGTACACCTAATTTATTTACAGAAGAATCCTCTTCACTTACTTCTTCAGAAAGATTGGCTACAACGAAAGCCTTTCCTTCCATGAGTTGTTTTAGACACATCTGTTGTTCAGGGACGACAACCATGTCTAGGAGGGTTGTTGTTATAACCCTAAATTGCACCACATATGCTTACTTAGCATCAGGCCAACTCGTTTGCCAAAACTCTGCTGAACAACTCTTTGAAAATCCTCTTGTGTAAAGGCCCACGTGCCCTGACCCATTACTGCACGCGTGTACAGACTGGCTAGCTCACAACAGCCCGCGTGTACCTACTAAAGCACGAAAAAAGGAAAGTTGTCGACAGAATAAAAATCTATGGGTGATTTAACTGAAACTCTTGGCCATGCACGGCCGATGGTTCGTCCAAAACCCTAGCTCCTTCTAGCCTATAAAAGAAGGGGTAGGGGTACCATTTGGAGGAGGAAAAAATATAGTGAAGAAACTCTTCCCATTTACGTACTCCATTGTCTCAACCCTTTAGCCTTTCCTCATGCCAAAGGAGATTTAACGCAAAGCAGTTGAAGGACAGAAGAAGAGGATCCCAGGATCAGGTTCAAGGAGTAGTGGCCGGTCTCAGCTTTTGTAAGTTGATTCACGTTACATAATAAAAAGAATGCTTTTCTCGTCCCAATTCATGAGTTGTCTATGATTTGATTAGTTTATGTTCGATTTCTAACCCTTGAGTATAGAATTAGCATGCATGCATAGTTTTCATTTGTCTTGAGTGTAGGTCATCTTTGGAAGGAGCAGCGAAAACAAGTAATCAAGCACAATGGAGGATCGACATCGAAC
>JASDQU011244987.1:16041-40584 GCA_032191745.1 Picea mariana
TAGGGCTAACCCACTTCTAACCACTTGTCCACTTAGTAATTTCTCCATTAACTTTATTATTTAAATAATTTCTTTTGTATCCACTTTGACTTATAGTACACTCATCACTTCACTTTATTATTTAAATAATTTCTTCTTTGCAACCATTTTGACTACTTTGACCTTTTGAGGCTTCTAGATGACTCATGAGGGTTATCCAACTTCACATGGTCGTAACTCTCTAACCGTGAGGAGTTATGTGACGTTCCACATACCACCGGAAATGGAATGACATGTACTATCTATCTAGAATAGTATTTCCTGCAAATATATCAAAACTCGTACCATTATCCATCAAACAAACTTGGGTCCATTACCCAAACCATTATGCTACCGGACTTTCTTTAAGGGTTGTCATCAATGACAACCAACCCAATTAATCAAAAATCACTTAATTAGAAATACCTTGTTGAAGGTCGAGAGTTTTTCATATAGTTTAGTCAATGCCTTCATTATATCCTCCATTGTCTTTTCTTTTGAAATGTTGAAGGCCACCAACGCTGTGAAGCACATCCGTATAATTCCTATTGCCTTTCTGCCAAGAACCTCCCATTCTTCGTCCTTCATACTCGCTGGTTGTTTTGTTTTTCCTCCCAATATTAGGAAAATATCCTTTTGATATAGACAGTCTTCCATTTGCATCTTCCATAACTGGTAGTTTTGACTGTTAAATTTATCAACCCTAAATTTTCCATCTTCTGTCATTGCTCCCACTCGAACCAGGAACCCTTTTTTTTTCCATGAGTTACCTTTCGCTCTAATACCAATTGTTAGAAAAGAGGATCGCAAAGAAATAAAATAAAAAACATATGCAAAAATAAAACACAGAAGATACACAACACAATAGAGACAGATATACGTGGTTCACCCAATATGGGCTACGTCCACCAGAGAAATTGCTCGTCCTTCCTTTATTAGTATCTAGCAAATGAAGGGATAAAACCTACAACATGCTTGTTATAACTTCCTCTCTTTTTCTCTCACATTCTCCTCTCGCAGAGTACAATATTCACTCACATACACCACTGCAATACAATTCCGTCATACATAAAAAAGGGTTGCCTTCTAGGGAAAAAAACCCTAACATAACTTCTTCTGTCAGATATGCAACATAATGATGAACGGTTCTGATTGACTACGAAATTACAATATTTTATAAGACAATTTTCCTAAAAATTTCTCTTTGAGGGTGTTGGCCTCGAACCCCCACCAGGGGGGGATCCAAAAGATTGTCCCCCCCCCCCAACCCGTCAAAAAAAGGGATCCAAACATGTCTAAAACAAGACCTCTGAATCAAGAAGATAATCAAGCTCCACAACCAACATTATTCATCCTACTTCATAAGGTGTGTGGTTATTTGTTTTGGATATAGAAGGATTAAATCCCATTTTTGATATCAATATATACTTATTTGGTTTTTAGGAAAACATGTGTATAAGCTTAATTTCAATCGATAAATATATGATGGTTTATCACTTCATTCATATGGGTTTTTATCCATTTATGAACGATGTATTTACATGTAGTTTACTTATTTCTTCATAACTTCATATAATGAATTTTCTAAATGCTAATTTAGTACTTGATTTTCCAAATAGTTTGCACATAAATTCATGGATCTAGAGATATGTATGAATGTGATTAGTTCAAAATTCTGAGATAACATTTGAATTCTTAAAAAAAATTCCAAGTAATCAAGGTTCATGGACATAATATAATCAATTAAGTTGACATACAAGGAGCTAGGAATATAAGTGTAAAACTAGGTGGCATATTTGTAGGGAAATAATTTCAACTAAAAGTCTAATAACATCATACTCAACTTTTTTGTTTGTAGTGGCTCCAATTTAAATGTCACTAGAACGTACTAATTCATGATCAAGATAATGAAGCAACTAAAATTGAATTCCAAATCTAATGACTTACACCATCCATAAATCCAATATGATTGCAAATATCCATGGTTGATCGGAAACAAAAAGAAAAGCTAAAAGTAAGTCCAAATTAAATTGATCAAATTTGATGGCCAATTTGAAAAGAATGAAACTAGCAAACAAAAAATACATTGTACATAATGTTGGATTTGATCTTGGGCAGAGATTTTTTTTTAGGTTAATAACATTGATAAGATTCCTCAATGAAATTCCTTCATGATTAACAAGTTCATATGCCCCCTTTTGTAAGACGCGTTGGATTATGAAAGGATCGTAACAAAGGGGTTCTAATTTTCCTAGAGAAAGAATTTATTTCGTTGTGTTGTAAACAATAGCTAAGTCTCATTAGTTATAGGTACATGGTTTGACCTAACTGTCATATTGAAATTTCATTCATTTTTCAATCACTGTGATAGTTGAAGGGGCATATCATCATTCTTCATCAAGTTTTTCTAGTAAAAAATTGTACCAAATAAGTGATATATGAAAGTAATTCAATTGCAAGTTGCAATGAAGGGATTTTTCATTATATCAATAATATTGCTTAGAAATCATAGGTCAACTGGAAAAGAGTGAATCTCATAGCATTATTCGCGAAGGATTAATAGACCCACACTGCTAGAAAAAGTTAGAAATGTCAATTGTTTTAGAGTTTAGAGTTTATCTACCATCCTTGGTAGCATCATTTATAGAACTTTGTTGACAACTTTAACTTATACATTGGCCTAAGGATAACAACGTGTGGAAAAATCATGATGAAATCCAAGATTCATCAAACAAATCATTTTCAAATAGTTTTTGTGATGTGATGTAAGTTGTTTGGGGACATCGAATTATGGGAAAAGTGATTTATAAGATTGAATTTCAATAGAGATGTTTTCATTACGAGAGATGCCCATCATTTCCTCTTCATTGAGAAATGTTGACTCTAAAGAAGAATAAGAATCAAAAGGTGTTTATGAAACAATGGATATGTGTGAAATTTTCAGATAAAATTCATCGTGTAATACCTTATCATATTTGAATTCTCCTCAAACGAAGTCAAGGGTGTATATATTTCTGAATTGATAATTCAATGTCTAAAAGTAGGTATAACTTTTGAGAGGTGAAAATCATTTACAAATGTAAAATCACCACGTGATTGATGCATGGGGAAGAACCTTGAAAGATCATAATAAATATGAATCCTTAAACACCTTAGGTCCCATCTCAACATAATTGGGGAAGTATATTCATTTACTAAATGTAAAATGTTTTCTTTATTTTGAATGTGGTGGAGAATAAACACATAGTTGATCAATAGTTATGATTCATTGATCATGGTGAAATTTCATCACTCTATAGAAGGATGATACAACAACACGCATTATGATTCCTTGATCATGATGAAATTTCATTACTCTATAGAAGGATGACACAACAACACGCATTATGATTCCTTGATCATGATGAAATTTCATCACTCTATAGAAGGATGATACAACAACACGCATTGTACAAACCTAATTTTTTCTAAGTAGTATGTTGTAATCTAATTGGGCATCCAATAATTCTATATCAATCTTAACACTTTTTCCTCCTAATTCAATGAAAACACCATAAATTATTCCCTCGGCCTTATATATGGGTATATTAAAATCATTCAACATAATGTGTGAAGGAGCAAGTTCAAGGGAACCTAACCTTTTCCAAGTAGAAGAGTAGTGTGGACAGGATATGTCATCCCACCCTCATCCATTGGATGAGTAGATCAATGAAAAAAAATTCAACAGTTGAGAAGATCGATGGCTACATTCTCCATTTCTATATAGGTTGTTTCTTATAGTACTCCATTGTATCAATGGTTTAGTAGTACCACTCTCCCAATAGGTGTGTAGTATGGTAAGGATATGTCTTCCTACCCTCCTCCATTGGATAAGTAGGTCAATGATAGTTTTCTCCAGTAAATGAGCAATTTTTTGGCAACATTCTTTCATCTTCTTGGGTCCAATTTTATATTGAGTGGGGTCATCACAAACCCACTATCTCTTCTTCTAGCTATGGATGACTTTACACTAAGATGGGTATTCCTACTCACTTTTCTCTCTTAGACTTATGCCTCTTTTTAGCATTTCCTTAGCAGATAACCATATTAGTATCGTGTGTCTCCAGATGATAAGTAGTTCATTTGTGGCATTACCTCAAGAGTTGAGCAATTCTATGATGAGGGGTGTGTCTTCATATATACATCCACACTTGTATTTGAGTTGGGTCATCTCATACCCACTCTCCTTTATATATTTAGCTACGGATATATATCTATTGAGATGGGTATGTCCACTCCTTATTGTTTACTTTATCATCTACCTTCATGTACCCATGTTAAGATCAAGGGGGTATTGGAATGATGGCAACCTTCACATGTGGTCATTTATGGCTAAATGAGCTATTTATTGTATTTTTTACTAGGTCAGTCTAGTCATCCTCTTGGGGTGTGTGCTCTTGTTTTGTGGCCCATAACCCACTCTTGAAGGGACACCTCACTTGAGTTTAACCTATAGGAATGATTCTTTATCTTACGAGCACCATATCATGTGTTTTTCTTGCTCATTGGATCTTTTTCTCTTCACTTTATGATGTGTTTATTGTTCACGTGATTTAGGGTTTGTTAATGGTTCCATTTGATCATTCTCTCCCTCATGTGATATCAACAATATAGCCATGTGCAATGAGTAAATAAGTACCCAGACATAGACATGATATTTTCATATGTTTTCCAAATTAAGATACATACATACATATATATATTGTGTGTGTGAATGGAGTTTGATGACTAATAATAAAAAAATTCTATAGAAATAAATGCTAGGAATAAAGGGGGATATTATGTGTGAAAAGTGGGGGAGTGAGGAGGATTTCCCTTGGGGAAACAATGTTTCCATGTGTCTTGTGGATCAATCCTCCTTCCTTTTTAAAATAATCTTCAAAATTATTATGTTGGTTGTCTTTTTTGGATGTTGATTACTCTTAAAAATCCTAAGACATAATGAGATAGTTTCTTCTTGCTTCACTTCCACTTGACTAACTAAAAAATAATTATGTTATGTTATGGGAATGTTGATTCAAATGGGAAGGACTATAGAGAGTTTGGGGATCGAGAAAGGAAGTTTGAACTATGAGAATGATTATGTCAAATCTTGAGTTTAAAAGTTAATGGCTACCAAAATAGGTTTTTATTATAGGGAAATCAACATTTGGGCTCTTTTTGCCTACAATAAAGAACTTGTTGAAATGGATTTTTTGAGGAACTAAGTCGCAGAAAAAGGATAAGCCATATTGGTGTTAATATTAGCTTATGACTTATTGATGTCACAAAATACTTTAAATTTGTTTTTACATTAAACTTACATTTCTTATATAGTTGAAAATTGTTCCAAATAGGGAATGAATTGTTGACATACATGGTTATTGGCATCAAGTGTTTTATTATTACTTGAAAATGTTATAGCTAATGCCATTCCATATTGATTAAAGACCCTGCCATATAATCTTATAAATGAAATGTGTGAAATAACTCTAGTAGTATAACAAGTGTTGCATGGCATCTTAGTCTATGTCAAGTAAGGAATTGAGCTGCCATGATGGGTGTTAAAACATGGATTGCAACAATTCTATTAGTTTTGTGTCCACGAGCCCTCTAACAAAGGAAACAAATGAATGGATGTGTCCAACATGAAAACTTAGTCCATTACTTGGAAAGGAATATTTTTTCATGCAATGCTTGTTAACTGATGTTCACCTAACAAATTGTTTTTCATTCTGGAACATTGTGGAAGATACATGTTTTTGTTTAGATACGATAATATATTTATTATTTGATTTTTTTTCATATGTTTTTTTAATTTCATGTATTGAATTTCTATTATTGGTTAAAAAGATATATTAAACATTTTTGAAAATTACACTTGACATGACAGGGCCTCCCTTCACCTCCTTTCCCTCGTACTAATAGGAAACGTGAATTTGAGGATCGAATAAATGATTGAAACTATTGAATACACTGGACATCCTTGAGTTGCAACATTCCCGCCTGTTGTTCTATCATTTTAACCATTTTCATAGATAGAAGATAGAAAGGAAGGGAAAAAGGAGTCCCCTTCTATATTTTGTGCACATCATATGCTAGAAACTAAGCTCTTAACCCAAATGAGAATCCCTTATTGTAGTCAGGGTTCTTGGGTGGTTCCATTAGCCCATTATCATCTCAGGTTTACTCAGCGGGTTGGAATTACTACAATACATAATCTGGTTAGGAATTTTCAACTCGAGTTCGAGATAGATGTCTAATATATCATTAGTATTAGTTATTGGTTGACACTAATTAGTGTTGGGAAATTTTCTTGGTAATGAGTTGAGTTGAAACTCAAGTTAATTATCAAAGAAAAACCAAGCATTATTTGGGTTTATGCAACCATTTTCATCTTGTCATAAAATTTGTACTTTAGTGGACTACTTGTGTTATTCAATGGTATCAAGGAACTATATGAGAGAAAGATTTGTCTCGCAATATGAGAAACAATTATGCACAACTTTGTTGCTAGAAAATTGTCTCATCATAAGATCAAAAGAGTTGTTTGAGTTCAAGTCTTTGAACGTATATAAATTATAATGAATAGATTTGATTGGTCTATTTCAAAAAAAAATTAAATGTGTGTCATTGAAGGTGATGAGACTAGAAACACCTATGAAAACACAAGGAGGACTTAATCATGGTTTTTAATAATAGAACATACAAATTTTTAGTTTTTTAAGAAAAAATTTCAAATTCATTTACAATTTTGGAGCTTGGGGAAGAGGGTTTGGTGACTTTCTATTTATGGAGTTTTCAACCGTTTATTTTTGGAGTTGTCGGTGACATGTAGGAGCTTAACCTTTGACTTGCACTTTTATTCATTGAAAATTTGATTTTTTGTAATTTTTTTCGATAATTTTTTGGAAAATGCATGTGTCTAAAAAACACAAAAAGATATACGACTATTGAGGGTTTTCCAATGATTGTCAACAAGAAAATCCTTGATAGTTGTGGTCAATCGCTGAAAAGGAAACTAGTGATTGTCTTCAAAACTTAAAAAAAAAATGGATTTTTGTTTTATGATGGCCTTCTTTGATATAGATTGCGGAGAGAGGGAGCATCAAGGTGTACTTAATGATGTTTTGTGGACTTCAGGTGCACATGTGGCTTTCATACAGTGTGGGTTGCAAACGTATCATGAGGAGCACTTTGTTGTTAGGGGGAAAGTCCTCGAGATTACCATATCTAATATTTACTTCTTGATGGATTTGTCTCAAGGAGAGGTGTTAGTTTTTCATGCTTAACCTTAAGTGACAATACGACCAGTAATAGAGAGATTATATCATCCTCACTTCCGGCTTTCTAGGATGAGTTTTATTACTGAGAGGATGACATATACTAATTCATGTCTCATAGATTTGATCTTTTCTAGTATTGTTGGCATGTGTTCACCCCTCTCCTTTTCCCTGCCAATAAATGAGAGACACTTCCACACTAAACCTAGAAGAAGAGAAGAATAATTTAATCAAGAACGTAAATGACAAAGAAATCAAACAGTACAAAGAGATTTTATCCTGGAAATCCTAAACCGGGAAAACCAACATTCCTTGAGTGTTCTTCTCTCTTGTTTTCTTATTCAATATGAATAAAAGGTTACAAGTCTAACCTTGGTCCACACCTAAGACAAAATTGACATCATACCCTATTGCTTGCGCAAGAACAACCCTATAGCCAATAGGGATTACATATACATGACCAACAACCTATGATTTACTCATGCATTATCCATTACGACCTTACAACATGCCTCTTTATAGGCTTTACAACAGGAAAAACCCTAAAGACTTGGCACCCAAAAACGGTTACAAATCCATGCAGATCATTGGCTACAAATCTCAAGATTATGTTACAGTCAACTCCAAGTCCAATTACCATTCGACCTTCATTTGGTCTCTATTCAGTCGTCTCATGCCCACACTTCAACCTCTTGTTGGTTGACTTGTCGTTGATATCTTCGACTTTAACTTTACTCGGTAGACTACCTCGACCTCCAACTTGTTGTCGATCCACCTTGACCTTAATTGTTGTCGATCCACCTCGACCTTGACTGTTGTCGATCACCTCAATCTTCGACCATCACTCGATTCACCTCGACTGGACTTTCACTGCAAAGAATATAACAACCCAAAATTCTCCCACTTGTTGTCTTCTTTGTTGAAACAAGAGATTCATAAACTTTTGTTCATAGACCCAGGGAAACAATTCCCATTTCCTCTCTGCACCAAGAGAAATTCACAACACTCACAGACTTGGTCAATAAGTCTTCTATGTTTTCTAATGTGTCTACTTTCTCTAGTAGCACCTTGTTACTTTCCACCATATCTCTTACAAAATGGTATTGTACATCGATGTGATTCATCTTCGAATGATAAGAAGGGTTCTTTGCCAGAAATATTGCTCTTTGATTGCCGCACCTTACCTTCATAGCTCTCTTCTCAAACCTGATTCCTGAACACATCCTTTACATCCATACTGCTTATTTGTTTCCATGAGTGGCCGCCATGTATTCATCTTTTTTTGTTGACAAGGTTACGACCGTCTGTCGCTTACTCATCTAGATTATTGCTTCACCAAACATATTAAAGACATATCCATTGGCTGACCTCTGTCGATCCATATCTCCAGCCCAATCAACGTCGACAAATCTACCACTATCACTATGTACATTTAATTTAGCACTATCACCTCCAGGTCTTCCTTGGTAGCATATAGCATAGTCCTTCGTGCCACACAAATACCTAAATACTCTCTTGATAGCTTTATAGTTCTCCTTTCTATGTGTCGACATGTACCTACTCAACACTCCCACTGCATGGGAAATGTTTGGTCTAGTGTAGACCATCACATACATTAGACTACAAATAATGCTTGCATAAGGAACACATGCCATGTCCTCTATTTATTCATGTGTCTTTGGACACTATTCAACAATTAGCCTTTCTTCCATAGGAATTGACACCTTCATTGGTTTGCAATCCTACATGTTGAACCGTTTCATAACTATTTCAATATACTTCATCTAATTCAACCAGATATTTATAGTGGCTTGATCTCTCTTAATCTCCATTCCCATAATGAAGTTAGATACATCGAAATCCTTCATGTCGAAATTGGAGGATAGTTGCTTCTTCACCTCCTTTTTTGCATCCACGTTGTTTCCAAATAGTAACATGTCATCAACATACAAATCTACATATATGAAATGCCCACCTTTTTCCTTGGAATATATTTAGTGATTAGCTTTGATTCTCACAAATCCCAAACTAAGGATGTATGTGTTGAACTTCTAGTACCACATCCTTGGCGATTGTTTTAGACCGTAGAGGGATATTTTTAGTTTGCACACCAACTCTTGCTTTCCCTTTACTACAAATCCTTCAAGTTGTTTCATGTAGATTTCTTCTTCCAGGTCCCCATGTAGGAAGGTTGTCTTCACATCCATCTATTCTATTTCCAGATAGAATTTTGCATCCAAAGACATTAGTACTCTAATGGAAGTTAGTTTTGCAACAGGGGAAAAAATCTCACCGAAGTCAACTTCCTCAACTTGGGAATAAACTTTCTCTACCAGTCGAGCTTTGAACTTCTCAAATTGTCCTTCTGCATTCATATTCTTCTTGAATACCGATTTTCCATTGATGGGATTTCTTCCACTAGGTAACTTGACTAAATCCCATCTCTCATTCTTGTGCAAGGATTCCATCTCTTCGACCATGGAGTCCTTCCATATTTTACCCTCTATCGATTCAACTTCCTCATTGAACGACTTGGGCTCATCATTGATGACAATTAGCATGAATGTGGAACAGAAGTCAGGCAGACTATACCTTTCGACTAGTTTTCTTATTCTTTCTAACCTCCTTACCATTGGAGTTTGTTGTTCCACCTCTTCCTCTGATTGAATCGACTCATCTAAATCATCTTCCTCATTCCTTAGTTCAAGCCACATCGTTTCAGGATTATTCTTGGTCTGAACAAATTCTTCAGGCTCAGACTTACCTATGACTTCTCTAAAGACCACATCTCGACTGTACATTGTTCTCCTTGATGCAAGATCCCATAGCTTATATCCTTTCATTCCTTTTTTATATCCAATTAAAATACATTTGACTGCCTCCTTGTCCAACTTGCTCATCTTTTCCTTGGGAACATGCACAAATGCATCACAACCAAATACTTTGAGATGTGCCACCAAAGGCTTCTTTCTCAACCATACCTCATGTGGATTTGTGTCGACTAGTACCGATGAAGGAGACATATTTACCAGATATATTACAGTGTTGACTTCCTCCGCCCATAATTCTTGTGCAAGCCTAGCACCACTGAGCATGCTTCTTTCCTTATCCATCAACGTTCTGTTCATTCTCTCGGCAACTCCATTTTGTTGTGGGGTATATGGTGTGGTATTTTGGTGTGCTATGCCACACTACTTACAAAACTGATCAAATTATTTTCCATGAAATTCACCACCATTGTCAATTCTCAACAATTTAATACTTTTCTCTATTTGGTTTTCCACAAGAGATTTAAACTCCTTAAATCTCTCGAAAACCTCTTATTTCTTCCTCAGGAAATATATCCATGTCTTCCTGGAAAAACCATTTATGAAGGAAACATAATACAAGGATCCACCAAGTGAAGGCATTGTAACCGGGCCAAACACATCACTATGAACCAATGCTAGAATCTCATTTTCCCTTGTCTCTCTAGATGGGAACCTCACCCGACTTTGTTTTCCATATATGCAATGTTCACAAAAGTTGAATTCTAAACCACATTCAGGAAACCCTTTAGCCATACCTTTGTTTTGCATAGCTCAAAGTCCATTTTCTCCAATGTGTCCTGTCCTCTCATGCCATAGCATGGTCGGGTCGACTTTCTTCTGTCTAGTAGAGACGGTTTGAACCGACTTAGCTCGAGTCGAGTCGAGTTGAGTCGCAGTAGAGTTGATTTCAGAAGAAATGATGTTGTTGCATCCAGTGAAGTTGGCATTCCCTAATAGATTGTATAGGGTATCAATCTGAATTCCTTTCATTAATACCATCGCACCTCTAACCATCTTGCATGAATCCTTCTAAAATAGAGTATGCACACCTGCATCACTCATCTTGCTGACATATATCAGGTTTCTTTCCAAACCCGGAATGTGTAGCACACCTGGAATGTTTCTTTTCCTTCCATTCTACAACATCAATCGAACTCTTCCTCATCTGACAATTTTGGTTGTCGATCCGTCCCCCAAGAACACATCACCTCCATCATATCATTCATACTCATAGAACCATTCTCTATGTGGTGTCCTATGATAGGATGCTCCTGAGTTGATCAACCAAACATCTTGATCCGACTTTGTACTGGTCGATGCCAAGTACACATCACCTCCCTTATCCAGGGTCATCTTTCTCTCATTCAACTGCTTCTCGTCGGATTTAGCACTGACTTATGTTGCCTTCAACTTAAAGTCCTTTTTATAATTTTTAGCTTTACCGCATTTCCAACATCTTTGCATCGACTGAACCAGTATTTAGATATACCCTTCGACTTGAAATTTCTACTGGATAATCTGCCTTTATCTCTGTCTATCGGTCGACCTCTCACTACTAGAGCATCTTTGATCGATCCTTCCATGTTCTTCCTTCTCATTTCTTTCGACGATAGAGAAGAAACCACGTCCTCTGGCACTAATGTGGTTGTATTACTCACTCATCGCATTATTCACCTCGCCTTATCTCGCCAATGACACACATGTACAAAGACCCTATTTCCACCTTATCTACATAACCTTAGATGAGAAAGTAAATTGAAAAGTGAATAAATGACATGATTGGATCACTTTACCTTATACCCAACATATTATTAGATGTCTACATGTCCCTTGTATCTTTCTCCATGTTATATCTCATCACTCGCCCTTCATTAAGTTATATCATCTCTTACATTTTTTTTGTGCCCAAAAACTAAAGATAAATAATATTATATTTAACCAAAACTAAATATATATTATTATACCTGCCGATAGGCATGGTATATAGCATTGAGTTAGTGTTGACTAACTATTAATCAATGGTTGACCATAAAATATGTATCCATTTTACCAAAGTTTTATCAAAGTTTTGATAAATAATATTTTCAGTTAAATTTTAAATGTGATTTATCTCATATCTTATTAGCCAAAGACTTTAAAGTCTTATTACAACCTTCACTCCTTCCAATGCAATTGCAATAAATATTTCATTTGTATTTGGACACAATTCTAGAACAACAATTCTTATTCCATCAATAAGTGCTTTTGGAATAGGTGTTTTCTAGATATGAGTATGAGGAAAATGTTTAATTCTTTCAATGTTTGAGGTGGAGTTGGCACATGACATTTAAAAACAATATTAATAATAAATAAAATATTTCAATATTAGCCATAAATAAAATACACACTTATATAGTCTTAATAGGAATTTGACCACAACACTTTTTTTTTTTTAAAGTTTTAAGTTATTTTTAAACAATATATATTATATTCAATACATAATATCAAATAATCTACAAATTTCATATCCTTACTACAAATTCATTTAAATAACATTTTCATTTTATTTTTTAAATGTAATTATACATATCGTTAACAATATATGACTCTCTTGCATTGTTTTCATGTAATCAGACTTCCGCATTGTTTTCATGTATTTAGACTTCGGCAGGTATTTGCTACCATGTAACCTTGTTTGATCTTATCATGTCTGCCATGACTTTTTTAAATCAAAGTTTAGCTTCTCCCTTGTCTCGGGATTATTACTTCATGTATTTCCTATCATTATACGACTAGCACGTTGGGCTCACAAATGCAAGAAAGTTTAATTTTTGTTGAAACTATAAGTTTCCACACTAATAAAAAAGGCATTTTGGACTTTGGAAAATGCCAACTGGTCAATATCGTTGCAAAGAGCTCATTTGGAGGTTGGCTTCAAGAGCGACTAAACTATTTTTCATCATGTGAAAATAGTAATGATCTTTATCAGCACATTCAGAAAGAAGATGTACGTCGTTTTTTTTCGATTTACATAATAAAAATCAAAGTTAATGTGCAAGCCTCCCTGCAATTCGGAATTATTTGACAGTCATAATATAGTGAAAAGCCTGCGTAGCGAGACATTAAAAAAAAAATCCTTTTCATTTTATTAATTGCATTTCTTTTATTAAGTTTAATTTATTACTCTAAATGTATAAATTCACATATAAATTATAAAATTACACAAAAATTAAATATTGTTAATAAGTGAAATTATATGGTAAAGGGCTTAAAGTCTAGGGTGACATTCCCGCCTCTTCTCGTCTAGTCCAATGATAAGTCGAAAATGTTGATGTTGGAGACTCTCTAGTCTCTTGGCATCGACAAACATCATACATTTTTTCCTGCTCAAGAAAAACCCTATAGCCAATATGGCTTACATCTACATGACCAACAACCTATGATTTACTCATGCATTAACCTTTATGGCCTTACAACACGCCTCTTTGTAGGCTTTACAATAGGAAAAGCCCTAAAGACTTGGCACCCAAAAATGGTTACAGATCCATGCACATCATTGGCTACAAATCCCGCAAATCTCGGGATTATGTTACATTTGACTCCAAGTTGGATTATCAGTCAGCCTTCATTCAGTCTCTAGTCGGTCGTCTCACGCCCGCACTTCGACCTCTTGTTGGTTGACTTGTCGTCGATATCTTCAACTTCGACTTTACCCGATCAACTACCTCAACCTCTGACTTGTTGTCGATCCACCTCGACCTTGACTGATGTCGATCCACCTCGACCTTCGACCATCAGTCGATTCACTTTGGCTATATTTTCACTGCAAAGAATATAACAACCCAACTTTCCCCAACCTATTTTTTCAACCATGTTTCTTGTGAGTGTTTTCATTATGGGATCATGAAGTACATTAAGTTTTAATGATTTTTTAAAGCTAAGGTTTACCATTATTAGGAAATAGTATTTTTTTCTTTGTTATCATGTGTGTAGGATTATTTGGATAACTTTGAGATTTGAAGATCCTTCTCCTCTTACTCCTCCATCTCAATACCAAGATTTGAATTCTCTGAAAGGATAAATACACAAGTATGTTCCTTTATTTTCCTCCTAAACCTTAGTTTTTCATTTTAATGTTTTCTTAATTCCATTGATTGTATGTGCTTTAGTGTATCATCCCACTATTATGGAAAGTTTTGGCCCCTTATATTGGATTCTTCCTACCACACCTTCTAAGTGTGTATACTTTATCCTTCATTATATGATATGTGAATATCCATTGTTCTATATTTAATTATGTAAGATATAATTACCAATCTTATAGATTGGGATATTGCTTTTGAGAAGCCTTGATTATCTACAAATACATGAATTTGTGCAATCATTTTATCTCCACATATATACTAGAGTTACAGTTACAATATACATTGTTTTGAATTGATTCTACTTCTCGTGTAAATACTAAGAGTGTTATTTCATGTACCTTTGGCCTTTGATCTTGGAAATTTGCTTCATTATGTGTTAAGCATGTCTTCCAAAGAACAAATATTGTGAGTAATTCCCATATTTTCAGTAGGAGTGGTTTTCCTTTTATGAGTGAGGGTGTTTTCTTTTCTAGTTTCTCGAGATATTTAGAATGTTTTCCACTCTTAATGTTGAAGTTAATAAGCCTCAAAATGATCAATGCTAATCTTATTTAGTTACTACACACTCAAAGAATAAAAGCATGCCATTTTATTTCATTATATAACAATAAGAAGAATCTTGAATTCCTAAAGAGGTCTCTTTTTTGTAATTAGTTAGTTGATATCACTTTATTTTATACAAGCAACTTGGAGAAAAAAATGATTTTAGGGTGACATGCCTTATCTCACAAAGTTACCTAAAGTTTGTTTTGGTTCTCAATTATTGTTCCTTCCTAATAATTTAAAGGTATAGTTGCTTGACTCTATAGGATTCTCCTTTATCCCCCCAAAATCTCGTGTTAATTATTTTTCCTCCCTAATAATTTAAAGGTATCGTTGACTCTATAGGATTCTCCTTTATCCCTTAAAATCTTGTGTTTTATTAGTTGATGGTGAGTAGGATTTTTCTCTTTAAATTCGTTAGAAAATTTTTACAATCTTCCCTTATTTTTTGTAAGATTTTATGAAGCTTTCCATCCCTTCCTTGTTCTAGTTTTATTTCACTAAGATATATCTATTATCATCTTCAATGCATTTCTCACCAACCAAATGAATACATGCTCCACATCTTAAATATTATCTTTCCCTATAACAGTCCCTATACATATTAATGTGCCTATCAATTTTAAGTAACCAAGAAAGGATTTCCCTTACAATAAAAATTTGTTTCCATATTAGTGAGCCCCTAGTTACTAAATAACCAAGAAAGAAGGTTTCTTATCATTGAAAAAAAAAAAAAANTAGTGAGTCCCTAGTAAGTATTATAAAATTTTCAAGGAATCTTATCATGTTTTCTGGGTGAAAGTGTTTTTTTTTTTTAATATTATGTTACCATTTTTCTTTCTCATAAATTTGCATGCAATTTCTCCTCCAAGAATTTTTTTTATTATCTTTTATGAATTTTTTATTCATATAAGCTAGTCCCCCATTTCTCAAGGGTTGTTGGACCTTGTGCCATTTCACTAGACTTATTCTTCCCATTGTTAGTCTTCCACTAAACTAAACTTATTCTTCCCATTGTTAGTCCTCCACTAAACTAAACTTATTCTTCCCATTTGTTAGTGCAAGGATATAAAGGAAAGGTTCATAGAACTACTTCTATTAATACTAATTATCCCGTGGGGATTTATTCTTGACAAAGTCTTGAAGAGATACTCCATTTTATTTTGTGTAGAATTGGAGTTCATTATTTTTATTTGTCACCTCTAAAAAACTATTAGGGTTCCTAAATTTTTAGAGAACACCTTCCTATTCCCACTTCAAGTTCGGTCTCTCCGACATTTTAGGATAGGGAATGGATTGGATAATTCCATCCATATAGTTTATCATTTCACATGATGCATCCATATATTTGTGAGGATTATTTTGAATATCTTTGCCATGAAAAGGGATGAACCTTATAAAGGGAGTACCATCCACAAATTGTAAATGAGTTAAGGATTTGGATTCTCTTACTATTATAATTATAGGTATAATTTTTACTATTATATTATAATTATAGGTATAATTTTTTTTTGATAGTTTTTTTATCATTATGTTTATGTTTTACTGATGAGATTATATGAAGACAGGGGGAGGAGGAAGGGTATCACGGCATTTATTACACTTAAATTTTAGTCATTCATAATCCAAATGTTGGATATGATCCCATCCTTCCATGTTTTATGATTCCATTCTTCTAAGAGATGTTTTATGATTCCATGTTTTATGTGGTAAGGGATGTTTTCTAGTACTTATTCTCATGCTGATTTTCTTGAGGGAGGTTCTTCTCTGTATAAGTTTCTGAAATTTTGCATGGGCTATTTGGGAAATCTCAACCACATCTTTTGTTCTAGATCCATCCTTCTTTAGAATCTCAACAATGGATTTTTTTTATTGTCCTAACATCCAATTGATTGTGAAACAAATTGATATTCTTGTCTCGTGATTTTAGTAGGATGCTTCTAAATTTAAATCTCCAATACATTTTTTTCTCCATTTGAGCCTTTAATAAATTTTGGAATAGGTCTCCTTCCTTTATGAGTAGTTAGGAGTTATATTCTTCTTGTTACATTGGATTTTTAATATTTTACAATTTCAACCATCCATCCAATTTCCTACTTATTTATGAATGGATTTGGTTATTCTTAACTTAATCTTTTGGTATTGATTTTAGGCTTTTTTAGCTTTTGTTCCTATAGGTAAGAGGGAGAACCTTGAAATTGTTTTCACTGGGATCCTTTTGTTGTCTCTTGTCATTACTTACTTAGAGAAACATTTCTTTTGGTATTGATTTTAAGCTTTTTTAGCTTTTGTTCCTATAGGTAAGAGGGAGAACCTTGAAATTGTTTTCACTGGGATCCTTTTGTTGTCTCTTGTCATTACTTACTTAGAGAAACATTGGGGATTGTATCAAAACAAGAGACAACGTAACTCTCTAAGTTTGAATGAGAAAGTGAATTAACTATGATCCAAGACAACACAGGGTAGAATCGTTGAAAAAATATTATATCTTACAAACATCAATAATATTTGAATAAAAAATCTAATGAAACTTTATGTAATATATCTTAGTCCTAATATTTGGTTGTAATATACATATTTTCATTTCTTAAACTTAAGATATATTAAATGACATCCCATTATAATAACATCCACCGCTTTTTTTTCCAAGAGTCTCTTTTTTTTTTATTAAAATTTTAAAACTAAATTCATGTACTCTATAAACATTCATGTACTCTATTAACATTGTATTTCTTAGCTCAAGATGAACTTTAATTCTCAACCCTTAAGGTTTTTTTTTTAATTAAAATTTTAAAACTAAATTCATGTAATCTATTAACATTGTATTTCTTAGTTCATGTACTCTATTAACATTGTATTTCTTAGCTCAAGATGAACTTTAATTCTCAACCCTTAAGGTTTTTTTTTAATTAAAATTTTAAAACTAAATTCATGTACTCTATTAACATTGTATTTCTTAGCTCAAGATGAACTTTAATTCTCAACCCTTAAGGTAAGGGATATTTCTAAAGTGAAATTTATGCCATATTTTATTGATATTTAATAAGGGAGTTGGAACGTTATTGTTTTCTATCTTGGAGGCCTAGTTTTTTTGTTTTTGATTTTTTTTTGGTTGGGGTCTTTCGTGCTTCTTCACTTTTCTTTGTTTGATTTTTAACTTTTACTTTTTTATTCTTGAATTTTCCAACTCCATTTCTTTTTGAAGCGTAAGTACATGGCTTCTTATTGTCCTTGTCTTAAGGCAACAATGACTATTGTAAACTATTTTTTATTTTTTATTTTTTCAACATAAAAATCAAAATTTTTAATTCAAAGTTTTAGTTTTATATTTGACGAACTACTTTTTTTCTACTTATAAATTGTTCACGATATTTTATTTTAATTAATGAAAGATTTTGAAGCTTTATTTGGCCTGGCCTCATATTGAGGCCAAACATGGCGCATTTTGTTTAAAACTTAGGAAATGCCTATATACCATCTTTGCAGTTCACTTGATTTGGATTAATGTTAGCCATAATTTTAGCATTACTTTGTGGTATTAAATGTTTGTCTTTTATTTACCTTAAGTTTTCTTAAACTTCTATCAAGACACCATATGGCGTGCATGTAAGGATCATTGATCCTTGTATTGAGTCACCATGTGCTATTCAATATTTAAGTAAACCCGCACCTTGTTTTCCCTGTCTCTGGTTGTGAAGGAAGAATCTAGCTCACATGAAGGAAGAAGGGGCCTTCTTCTCCATTGACAAAATAAAGAATACCATAGCATGTGACTACCCATGGATGACATCTTCCATATCACGTTGTTTGCCCTTTTCTCAATGACTGAATTAGTTGTCCCCGCCTTAACGACAACATGGACTATTGTAAACGATTTTCGGTTTTTCTTTCTTTCGGCACAAAAACTAAAACTTTGGAAACCAAAACTTTTAATCCAAAGTTTTAGTTTTATATTTGATGGACTACTTTTTTTCCACCTATAAACCACTCACAACACTTTACTTTAACCAATGAGAGATTTTGAGGCCTTATTTGGCCTCATATCAAGGCCAAACATTGGGCATTATGTTTAAAACTTAGGAAATGCCTATATACCATCTCTGCAGTTCTCTTGAGTTGGACTAATGTTAGCCATAATGTTATAATTATTTTGTGGAATTAAATTTTTGTCTTCTATTTACCCTAAGTTTTCGTTGTTATTCTCGACACCGCTCTTTGTATAGACATCTTGTTCTTTTCTCAAGTAATGCAATGTTATGCTTACACAAAAACCAAAACCTCAAAGCATATGTTTGGATTCTTCTATTTAAATTAAAAGGATATGTAACAAAAAATAACTTATGCCTTTCCCTGTAAGTCAGTACGGTGGACTGTGGGTCTCTCTACTCGGCAGGTCGTTTTTTAGAAAATCCATGTTGCTAAAAATCCCTTCTTTGATCTGATGAATCATATCTTTACTCACTTGTAAAAGAGAAGGGAACAAGGTCAACGAGGCATGGAGTGTAAAGAACATTCTACTTGAAGCTAAACTAGTTGAGTTTCAGACAATCTTGAGGAGCGGGCAAGCCAGCTTTGAGATGCGGTGGATTGGGTTGCTTCATTTCATCGAGTGGATTGCCCAGTATTTAGCAATGAGAAAACATTTTTCTCTTTCAAAGTGGTTATTCCAGGTATGGATAGGAGAAATAGAAGAGGCATGCATGCCCCTAAACCCCAGGCAGGTATAGCCCAGGATTTAAGGACAAAGTTCTGCTAGCTACCGCACCTACCAAACCGTCCCAATAATCTCACAATCTGTAATGAGAAATGGCTAAGATGCTCCATCTACTGCACCTACCAAACCATCCCAGTAATCTCACAATATGTAACAAGAAATGGCTCAGTTTCTCTGATCCACTCCTCCCTCGTCTTTGGCATCATATCAATTCATGGGTTCAAATCCTCCCTCATCTTTGTATCATACCCATTCTGGGTTCGAATCTTTGTTATTCTGACTGGTCAAGTACCTAAAGAACACTCGTTCTCACTTTGAAATGTTACTTGTCAACGAATTGCATGAAAAATACTTAGGTGGTGCATGGAAGCCAAGGCAAATGGTTTGAAAGGACATGACGATACTTGAATTTTTTTAAATATATATTTTTTTTCATTTAATGTATCATTTATTATATGATTGTTTGTTATTTTTCTAAATGTGATTCATCTTCTTAGGCAGTTCAAATTTGGGTCAGCTCAATGAACTCCTATTCTCTTCAACCTAGACAGTAGAAACAATTAATAGAAAAAATAAAATAGTGTAATCCCTCGTAAACAAGTTTAATGAATCGGGTTTCATTGAACCATTCATAGCTCAATGAACTCCTCTTCTCTTCAACCTAGACAACATCTCTCACTAGGAATAACATGTTGTGATGAATACACATCTAACGGAGGCAACTTCGATGTAAAAAATCTAAAGTGGGAAACAAAAACATGGAAAGTAATCCATAGGTATATGGAAAACAAGATGAGATGGAAATAGATAAGATGGGATTTTAGTGTAGATGTCGACAGTTGCTGGCATGATAACAAGTAAAAATCATAGTCGTTCGTGTGTGAAAACATCGACTGCATATATTACCATGATTAAATTTAGTATCCTGCATTGTTTATGTTGCTGACTACAGGAAACTTGACATTGCAGACAGGTTGGGTGAGAGGCCCCTACTATTCTAAGTTGAACCAACATTGAATTTTGTTCCAAGCATGTGAGGAACGAATGGAAGAATCGCACGTATTGACATAAATGAACCATCGCATGCTCCTTCCACTCTATCGCTCGTTCCTCCCATATGGCTTGCCATTTTGAGATATCGATTATGTTCCTTCCACACCAGACCATTACCCCCGCCGGTTGATTAATGTCAGAGTTGTAACATGTAATTTCCACGCTACTGAGTTAATATTTTTATGGGGCATGAGATAATATTATCTTCTTAATTCGTCCGAAAGTTCAATGTTCAATAAGGAAATAAATTAGATCTAACTCATCTTGTTTATTTATATGTTGTCTTGTGATTGTGAGTGAGACATTCATATAATATTAACATAAATCAATATATGGAATAGAATCAACTTACAATGTATTCATTTGTAGTAACGTTTTAAAGTGGTAGTGTTAGAAATCAATGTTATCTATGCTTATATCAACTTCAATATTTTGTTCAACACTATATTTTGCAATGAAACCTCAATGTTTTCGATATCTCAATGTGGATTCTTTACATATCCTGCTTCCATCGGAAATTATTTACATTCTGAAATTATTTTCTCATTGAATGGGGTACTGAATGACCTTGAGCATTGATGGAACTTGAACTCGAACAGTGAACAACGTTGAACGTTCATGGACTTTGAATTCAAATAGTGGCTACTGAACACTTCCTACCTTTTGGGCAGGGACTTGTTGCTCAACAACCCCTCTTGTTAAACTTGAATCTCGCAACTTCACTTTTTTTTTTAAGTGTAAGTACATGGTTTCTTATTGTGACCCCCAATCTAAGAGAATTATTGTGCAAAGCTTGGAATTTCTAGAAGTTTGCATATTGCATCTTTCTTGAAGATGATTCCTTCCAATGATTCTATGTATTTCTTAGATCTAGCCATGTGTTGATTGAATTTTTTTATTGACTTTTCTTTTCATTTGCATTATGGGTTCCTTTTCTTCATAAACTTCTCTCTTTTCTTACTCTTGATTTGTTTGGACGTGTGTTTCTAACATTGCAAATTTTTTGTTGATTTCATTCGATGTTGTGGGTTGTTTGATATTTGTTGAGTTTCTTGTTGTTATATTCCCCTTTTATTTGGGGCTTGTTGCATAGGTATATGTTCCTCTTGGTTTTGGATTTCCTCATTTTCAAGGGGGGACATTTTTTGCGATCTATGGCAGAGTGGCCATGGTCATGGCAGTTATTACACTTGAATCACAGTTGTCAAAGTCCAAATTTTGGATTCGATTCCACCTTCCATGTTTCTTTGGATTGCCTCCTGAAGACATTTTTCTATGTCAACCTCTACAAAGATCTTAATGCACATGTAATTTCCTTCCTTTGGTTCTATTCAATCTACATATTTATCTAAATGTTTCATTTGAGGCTTGTTGCATAGGTCTATGTTCCTCTTGGTTCTATATTTCCTCATTTTCAAAGAGACACTTTTTTTGCAATCTCTAGTAGAGTGGCCATAGTCATGGCACTTATTACACTTGAATTGTAGTTGTTAGAGTCCAAATTTTGGATTCGAGTCCAACTTCCATGTTTCTTTGGATTACCTCATGAAGACATTTTTCTAGGTCAACCTCTACAAAGATCTTAATGCACGTGTAATTTCATTCATTTGATTCTGCTCAATCTACATATTTATGTGAATGTTTCATTTGAGGCTTTCTGCATAGGTCTATGTTCCTCTTGGTTTTGGATTTCCTCATTTTCAAAGGGAAACTGTTTTTGCAATCTCTGGCAAATTGGCCATAGTCATGACACTTATTACACTTGAATCACAATTGTCAAAGTTCAAATTTTGGATTCGAGTCCAACTTTCATGTTTCTTTGGATTGCCTCCTAAAGACATTTTTCTAGGTCAACCTCTACAAAGATCTTAATGTACATGTAATTTCCTTCCTTTGGTTCTGCTCAATCTACATATTTCTCTTAATGTTTCATTATATTGTAGCGTAGGATTATCCTAAAATATTAATGGATGATGTGTAAGTCTCCCCCATATCAGTATCAAAGTGATGAGGTCTCCTTCGATATTGAAGTCAAGTTCCCATCTATTTAAGTACATTTCGCGATGAACCTTGAAATAGGGTCCACTCCTTAAGATGAGATTGGTCTTCATTAAGATTAAAAAAGTGCATAAAACTCCCTTCCACAAATAATGTGTGTCATTTCTCCTTTGGTCATTAACAAGATCTAATTTATGTTTAGCGACAACTCCATTGTTTTTGGGGTAAGATAAAGTTACATACATTGGAAAGTAGAAATCTTTCAGTGAGGATGAGTGGATTTCTTTTCGACGTCAATGCTTCTATCTTTAGAGATTGAATCTAGTCTAGATTTCAAAAAACACGATCATCATTTCTCTTTCTTGACTTGTTTTTTGTTGCTTCTTTTATGATTTGTTCGAAAATGTATGTGTATCCTACTAAAGAGAGAGTTTTTGGAGAATTTGGGTGGGTAGAGGAGAGCTCCTCACTCCCACCCCTAGCTTGAACCATGACAACTATCTTGAAAACCATAAGTTTCAAACCCTGGCTCGCATCAACCACTCTAAAATATTTCACTATAATGATTGCAAATATATTAATTTTACAAGTTCACAAGAATCAAATGTGACCATAACAACCTTAGGGATGACAAGTTGGTGGGATTTAATATATTTATATGTGTGAGAGGAATGCAATACAAGCCTCACATGTTCAACCATTCTCTCCATGTGCCACCATGGAAACTTTGAAAGATTGGACCAACCTTCACAAGAATCAAACTATGACATCATATCATAATTATTATTATTAGATCTTAGTGATGATAAGTGGGTAAGATTTGATTCACGTGTTTGAATGTGTATGACATCATATCATAATTATTATTATTAGATCTTAGTGATGATAAGTGGGTAAGATTTGATTCACGTGTTTGAATGTGAAGGGAGTACAATGCAAATCTACATATTCAACCACTACCTCCAAATACTATAGGACAATCTCAAAAAAAATTTAAACAAATTCTCTAAAAAACTAAACCGTAATTAATAAATAAAAAATGGTTATTAAAATATTATTACATTCAAACCAAAAACAATCCAATTTAATTGTCGAAGAGAGTTCGGTTTCTTAAACCACGTGACCATTATCCATTAAAGTGATTAATTTTTTCATGTTTATCTCCAACTTTGTAACTTAACATAAAGTATTCAATTAAAAATACTTAATTAACTAGAGAAGAAGATGATAGATTCCTAAATTTTAATATCAATATTTAATCATATATTGGGCATGGGATATCTAGAGTTAAGTAAAATGGCAGCTTAAAATAGATTGCCACATGCCTGCCATGTTTATAATTGAATACGTGGCATGCCACGTTGCAATAAGACCATAAGCATACCATGCTAAGGATGGAACTATGATGTAATGAACATGACATGGCATTGCCTATACATTATACATTCACTTAGTCATTGCCTATACATTATTTGACATGCAGAATTGATTTAAAAAAACTCGAAATTGATCGTTCAAAATGGACACCTATATACATAGTTTCATGATATAATAAACTCATGCTTACATACATAGTTTCACGATATAACAAACTCACGGCTACATTGTATCATGATATAACAAATTCATGGTTATAATATATGGTATGTTATGTTATAGAAATAACAATAAATATTATGTTATGGTTATTTGAGTTGGATTAACTGTTAAGAATATATTTTATCATAAAAAGTTATAGATTAAATTTAAAGGAGTAGGTATACATTTTCATAAATTTTAATAGTCAAATCATTATACCATATCAATTTAATGTTTAATTCAACTATAACCTTAAACTTAATATAAAATTATTACTCTTAAACTTAAAGTAGAGTCTTTATATTTATATTTATATATATATATATATATATATATATATATATATATATATAAAGTTTCATATACTAATATAATGTTTAATTCAACTATAACCTTAAACTTAA
>JASDQU011244987.1:49695-63502 GCA_032191745.1 Picea mariana
ACCCTCCAACTCACTGGATCCACAAGTGACAGTGCGCCCTCCTTCAAAAAATTCGCCCCAACGCAATAATAAATCAATATGGAGAGAAAAACCCATAAAAATTGATGAGATATAGTGCTATGGTGATGGAAAACCCTTCTAGAAAGGGTTTGGATTCATATCTACCTCCTCTTAATCAAATCAAACCTTCCCTTCTCCAACAATGCACCAAGTCTGCAAAAAAACCCCCAAACCTGTGCCCTGTCTTCACAATACCTCCCTAGATGAATATGAAACTAAGTAGAATGGTGAGGGTGGAACCTTTCACCACCTTAGCCAATATTGGACCAGGAACAAAGGAATATTTCACCTCCTTGCTGATCTCTAGGTTTTTCTTACTCAAAACCCTCAAAACGTTCAAGTTGCAGAGCTCAAAGATGCTAAGTGAAAAATGACATGAATGATGATTGAGGTGCCCTCCTCTCTCTTTTTTATCTCCATCTTCTAATTGTCACTTAAATTATTTTATTGACTTCTAAAGTATTACTTTATTTCCTCCTCTAAGTCAATTAACCTTTTTAACTTCTTTTACCAAAGTCATTTTAATAATATAACCTTTTACTCCTTAGTGACCACTTTTGTGCCTCTTAGCCCCCTTTTTCCCATGAGACTATAGTCTAGAGGGGTGACTAGACTACTAAGTCTTTCAATATCATTTTCAAGAAGAGGGGGACATTACAGTCTCCCCTACTGGAAATTTCTTTCCCATAAGCAATCCTAAATGGATCTGTTGTAGAACCTGTTCACTCTCCCAAGTGGCATCTTCTATAAGAAAATTTTTCCATTTGATTAAGTAATCCTTGATGTCCATGTTCCTTAGTTTTTTCTCCCTCACCTCCAAAATATCCTTTGGAATCAAAATTAGGTGTCCTTCTTCATCTACTGGAGGTAGCTCTTTGTTAGCAACAACATGCTTCCCCAATGCCCTTTTTATGCATGATACATGGAAGACATTATGGATTTTTCTTCTCTGTTGTAGCTCTAATTCATATGCAACTTCCCCAACCTTCCTTTTCACTGTGTAAGGCCCATAGAAGCCTGGTTTGAGCTTCTCAGTGCCATTTTTTTAATGGATTCCTGTCTATATGGTTGTAGCCTCAAATAAACCAAATCCCCTACCTCAAAAGTACGCTCCACTCTGTGTCTTTCTACATATAACTTCTGCTAGTTTTGAGCCCTTTGAAAATGATCTTTTACTATTTCCACTCCTTAGCCATAGGAGTTCTGTTATCTCCAAACAAAATTTCAAAAAAATTAAGGGGGTCATAACTATATAAATCTTTGAAAGGAGACATACCGATAGACGTGTGGTAAGTGATGTTGTAGCAATATTCACCCAAATATAGCCACTTGACCCACGCTTATTGTTTCCCTATCACGTAGTTTCATAGGTATCCTTCCACCCACTTGTTTACTATCTCAGTTTGACCATCTATTTTTGGATGGTAGCTAGTGTTGGGGGTTAATTTTGTACCCACTAGCCGAAATAGCTCCTGCCAAAAGATGCTCATAAATATACTATCCCTATCACTCACAATCGTTTTGGGTAACCCATGCAACCTGGAAACTTCTCTAAAAACCAGATCTGCCACTTGATATGCGCTAAAGTCCATGGAGATGGAGAAAAAGTGAGAAAACTTGGTCAAACGATCTACTACCACAAACATGCAATCCTTACCCTATGCCTTGGGTAGCACTGTAATGAAATCTATAGATACACTTTCCCACTTATGCTCTAGAATGGGAAGAGGCTTCAATAGACCTACTAGGTGAGTGTGTTCATATTTGTTCTGTTGGTAAGTGATACACTCCTTTATGTGGCGCATGACATCTCTCTTGAGACCTTTCCAAGCAAACTTTTCTCTTCTCTGTCTATATGCTTTAAGGAATCCTTGATGCCTTGCTAATGATGAATCATGAAATGACTACATAACCCTTTTCTTGAACAAGGATTCTGGAACCAAATAGATCCTCCCCTTATAATATATGATATCATATATAATCCTGTACCTATCATCCTATAATTGTCCATCCATCAACTCACAAGAAAATTTATTTTTGGAGTATTCTACCAATAAATGAGACTTCCAATCAACTGATATATCTTACTTGGAGTAGGATGAGGGTATCCTAGACAAAGCATCCGCTACAACATTTTTTTTTCCTTGACATATTGTATGTCAAAGTTATAAGCATGAATCTTAATCACCCACTTTTGTTGTCTCTCATTAAGGTCCTTTTACTCTAGAAAATATTTGAGGCTATTATGATCTATCCTAACCACAAATTTCACTCCCACCATATATTGGATGAACTAGTCCAATGCATGCATTATGGCTAACATTTCCTTATCATAAATGGTGTACAACAACTCAGACCCTCTTATTTTATGACTCTCATAGGCAATGAGATCCCTATTTTGCATGAGAACAACTCCAATACCCGCACTTGATGCGTCACACTCCAGAATGAATGGTTGAGAAAAATATGGCAAGGACAATACAGGACAAGTGCTCATCACCTTCTTCTTTTTTTCAAATTTCAATTGTGCCTCATTACTCCACTTAAATGCACCCTTCTTGGTCAAATTAGTTAAAGCTATGCATAATTGGGAGAATCCCTTAACAAACATCTTGTAATAACTGCAAATACCAAGAAATCTCTTGAGCTCTGTAAGTGTTTTGGGTGTGGTCCAATCAATGATTGCTTGGATCTTTTCTTGGTGAAACTGTACCCCCTTTGCTCCAATAATGTGCCCCAAATAGATAACCTCCTACCTAAAGTCAAGATCATATCTGGAATATACCTGTCACAAGCCATAGTGTGTCCTACCACCTCAACCAAAAACCCCTCAAATTCCATGGTGGTAATGTGCCTCCTTTCTACATAGAAATGCCAATGAAATTATGAGAAGCTCCTCCATCAACTAGTATTGTTGCTCATTGTCCCTACACAAATCCCTTCATCCAGAAGGTATTAAACTTGGGAACTCCACCAATGGATGCAATGGTAGCCTTCTTAATCCCCACAACATGGTGTGTGGGTCCCTCTTCTCCCTGCGCATATGAGACTTGTTCTTCCTCCCTCTTATTCATCTCCATGTTATGAATGACTCCACTTTACTCCTCATCCATCTCATCTTCACTATCAGAAACTACTTCTATATAATGAATGTTCCCTTTACCCATACATCTGTGACATGGTTTCCATGTCTCCTTGCAAGTAAATCATATTTGCTTCCTTATTAACTCCCTTCTAGTAGCTTCACCCATCTTCCTTTTTCCCTTGTCAAACTTTCTAGTTTCTCACCCTTTTGGAATGATTGGGAGTCTAGGTGTGACCTTGTGTTTGTAGGCTGCCCCTACCAAATCCCTGGTGCAATCAATAACATCCTGTAAACTTATAGGATTGAAATACTTATACCATACACGTAAGGGCTCAGTCAAACCTTCTATGTACATCATCAATAACCTATATTCTAAGATATTTGGAACCATAACTTCTAATCTCTGAAAATCCTCAATGAATGATTTTTTTGACCTTGTTTGTCTAATCTGTGTGAGCTCCTTGAAATGAATTTTTGGATCCTCCTTGTCAAATTTGTCAATGGTTCTCTGGGTGAATTCAATGTATGAAGTGACATTTTCATGACCCAAAGTGGTCATCCCATGAAACCACCAATCATGCGCTTTACCATTCAAGTGTAATGTTGCAAACTTGGTGGCCTTCTCCTCTTCCATGGGGCTCAACTGAAGGTAGGCATCCATATTTTTTACCCAAGCCTTAGCTGAAATCTAACTGGATCCATCAAAGTGGGGCATCTCCATTCTTCCTACCTTGCACCCTAACTCATTGTCGCCTCTGTAGTGTCCCTTAGACTTCCGCTTGTACATGATGTGGAAATATTCTCCCAAGGAAACTTGTCTTCGAAAACCCACACTTAGAGAGTTATATCTCTTTCCATATCCACCCATTCATGGTCAATGCCTCCATGCCCAAAGGAATTTGTGTCCCTTGGTCATGCCTCCACGAAGGTAGGCATATATGGCCTAGGTTTTCTCCTTCTATCCATGTGGGAATGACAATGTGTGCCTCTAGATAATTTGGGGTCCTTTATATTATATTTGTGACTAGATTCCTCATCATGACATGTTCCTACATGAGATCCACCAGATCCTTGGTTTCCTCTGAATAGGTGTGGGTCCTTGCCATGTCTTTTCTCCATCAAGAATTGAGAGAGGATACCCTGAAGCTTGTGCTGTTCCTCCATTATGGTTATCATTCTCTCTTGTCCTCTCTGAAAATTTGCAATGGATATCTTTAGTTATTCCTATCCCATAGATGAATGATTTTACATCTCCTCTAGGTTACATTGCATAATAACCTAGTTGTTTTGTATTGTATCATTCACTGTTTGAATCACCTTTTCAGCTAAAATTGTTGCTTCTTCTCACACTGCATTCTTTGTTTCATGAGTTTCCCCCATGCTTTCTTCTGGATCTTCTTCTTCTGTAATATCTAATAAAGTTTTTCCCCCATGGACTCTCCTCGGGGGAATTAGTTTTAATCACAGGCTAGCGAAGGAATTATCTTTGATACCACTATAATGTTCCCAAGCATATTTGTTAGGAACTTAAGGGTTTAGTTCTGATTTGTTTGAACTGTTTGTTTGAATATTTTGTAAATTGCTTCTCAAAGTTGCATTGGATATGTTTTGTTGAGTTTTATAGCATATAAGTGACATACATGGCACAAAATAGATGGAAATAACAATATACAAAAGAGAGAACACAAGAGAATAACCAAACAACTTCATATTTGACCTTTATTTATTTAATAAGTTGTCCTCCATACAAGAGATATACACATATGGAATAATAAAGAAGAAATATAAAAGTTGAGGCTGAAGATGCCTTCCAGATACAATTAATGGGATTCATGAGTCCTCCTATCCTCCCAATAGCAGCGTGCAAGTATGAATAATATCAATTTCTTTCCCTTATGAATATTAGCACCCAGATATGTGATTGCGCACCTCATGTCTGGGAAACCCCTAAGAATTTTGGCTTCTTTTTCTTCTACCCTCCAAAAACTGAAATAAAGTTGTAGATCTATATATCTAGTGATGAGGAACACATGGAGTGATCTTATTTAGTTGTTAAGAGTGATCTAACCCTCCAACTCACTAGATCCACAAGCGACAGTGCACCCTCCTTTAGAAAATTTTCCCCAATGCAATAATAAATCAATATGGAGAGAAAACCCCACACAAATTGATGAGATATGGTGCTATGGTGATGGAAAACCCTTCTGGAAAGGGTTTGGATTCATATCTACCTCCTCTTAAGCAAATCGAACCTTCCCTTCTCCAAGAATGCACCCATTCTGCAGAAAACCCCCAAACTTGTGCCCTATCTTCACAATACCTCCTAAGATGAATCTAAAACTAAGTAGAATGGTGAGGGTGGAATTATTCACCACCTTGGCCAAGATTGGAATAGAAACAGAGGAATATTTCACCTCCTTGTTGATCTCTAGGTTTTGTTTACTCAAAACCCTCAAAATGTTCAAGCTGTAGAGCTCAAAGATGTTAAGTGAAAAATGACATGAATGATGATTGAGGCACCCTCCTCTCTCTTTTATACCTCCATCTTCTAATTGTCACTTAAATTATTTTATTGACTTCTAAAGTATTACTTTATTTCCTCCTCTAATTCAATTAACCTTTTAAACTGATTTTACTAAAGTCACTTTAATAATATAACCTTTACTCCTTACTGACCTCTTTTGCGCCTATTAGCCCCCTCCCATGAGACTATAGTCTAGAGGCATGACTAGACTACTAAGACTTTCAATATCCTTGTCAAGAAGAGGGGGACATTAAAATTCCAAAGCCATATTTCTTATGTGCCAATATTAACAACACCATCATATTTTTCTTTTATGGTTGAAAGGGAGACTACCTTATGCTTGTTACAAGACCAAACCACAAGTCTAGAGGTAATATGAAACACACATCCAAACATAGAATTTATATCCTCTCCATCTCTAGCCTAATATGAGTAATTGTAGCTAACCAACTAGTTCATATTCCCATGAGAATAATTTATGCCAAGATGATAAGTGCCCTTGATATAACGAACAATACCCTTTGCAACCTTCAAGTGATTTTCTCTTGGATTTTGCATGAAATAAGAAAACACATTAAAAGGAAATATTAGGTTGATTGTGAGTCACATAGATAAGGTTACAAACAAGCTAACAGTTGATAGTAGCATCAAATTTTGAAGAATCACATTCTCATGTTAGCTTCATTCCCAATTAAATAAGGTGTGGCACATGATTTACTATATTCTTCCATTTTGAACCTATGTAATAGATTCAATGCATATTTAGGTTGGGAAAGAAATATATCATCATCCATTTGTAAGACTTGGATGCCAAAAATAAATGCAAGAGACCAAGGTCAGTCATTTCAAAGGTATCGATTAATTGCTTCTTTAAACCCAAAATTATATCTACATCATTGTCGATGATGACTAGATCATCAACATATAATGCAACAATTAAGGTTTTACAATTTACATGTAAACTATAGATATTGTGATCTTATTATTTTAACCAAGTTTGAGAAATAATCAATTAATCTTCGCATGCTATGCCCTAAGGGTTTGTATCAAACCATACAATGATTTATTCAATCAACAAATAAGACTACCATCTTTTTCAAATCTTGGGGATTGTTCCATATAAATCTCTTCAATGAGATCACCATGTCGAAAATCACCTTTGACATCCATTTGGTGTACCTCCCATACAAAATGAGTAGCAAGTGAATGAATCAATCGGACATAATTCATCTTTACAACATGGAAATTGTTCAATATAGTTGATTCCCTCTCTCTTAGAAAACCCTTTTCTACCAAACTACCCTTATTCCTTTCAATCATGCCTTATGATGTGAATTTTGTCTTGTATATTGATCAACACTTCAAATTATTTTTGTGTAGTTAAGGAAATGATTCCCAATCAAAGAATGATACTCATCAGCCATAGCATCCTCCCATTCAGGTTGACCATTTGTGTCTACATATGTATTAGGATCACATGCCTCCAACACACATGCCATTAGATCAACACTACCATGTTCTTTCTAAATTCTAGTTTTCCATGAGTCATTAACATCTCCTACATCAGTACTAGCAACTACAATTGTCTTAGTCTCTCATCTCGGAAGACAATTTCTCTTTGTAGGAGTACCTATATCAAAATATTCATGAGTGGAATGGTTAGGTGTTCCAAAACTTGTAGTCAATTATGTTGTAGAATGTCAATTGCAAGTTGGTATTGGTACATGAGTCAATTTTCTATTCAACAGTCCTATATAGTATTCAATCGATCCATGGTTCTGCAAAACCTCCATTACATCATTGCTCAAAAAGCCAAAAGAGGAATTCAATAATGTAATGCCTGAAATCTTATCTTCAAAGAAAACATACCTTTTTAAAATAATATATTGTTTGATTGGGTTGAACAACATGTAGGCCTTCAACTCTTCAAAGTATTCCATCATAATACAAGCATGACTCTTTGCATCTAGTTTCTTCCCTTCATCATCTAGAATATGAGCCCATGCTATGCACCCAAATGTTTTGAGGTGTCCATCTAAGGGGTTTTTCCAATTTCATTTTTCAAAAGGGGTCATGTCCCATACTGCTTTAGAAAGAATCAAATTCAAAAGATAGTTTAAGCAATAGACATCTTCTACCCAAAGGTTAGTTAATAATCCTTTGGCCTAAAGAAAACATTGTGCCATTTTGACCAAGGTCCAATTATTCCTTTTTATAATGTCATTTTTGTAAGGTGTGTAAGGTACATTCTACCAAGACAAACCATGTTGTGATGAGAAACTTTCAAATGTTTTTCCAACATATTCTCCTCCATTGTCTTATATTTAATCATTTCACAAGTTGACCACATTTCTTTTCAACCAATGCCCTATATTCCTTGAATTTTTCAAAGACATGATACTTATTCTTCAAGAAATATATCCAAGCATACCTAGAAAATTCATTAAACAAAGTTAAAACATACTTTACACCATTAGTGATGGTTTGTTCGAGGAAAATAGGTCACTATGGACAAGTTCCAGCCAAGTATTTTCTCCCCAAGCCTTCCCTATTTCAAATATATCATGGTGATGAAATAGGGTACAACCAAAGTCGACTATCCACTCACTTTTACAAGTGTGAGCATGCAAGACCTGAGAACCACTACTAAGAAAATAGATGCATCTTTATCCATGTGATGGGTACAACCAAAGTCGACTATCCACTCACTTTTAGAAGTGTGAGCATGCAAGGCGTGAGAATCACTACTAAGAAAACATATAGTCATATCCCTTACCTTCTAAAGTTTGATGTTGCAAGTCAATTGATTGTCTAATCAACATGTCTCCTTCAAGCTTCTTCACTTTCTCCTTTAGGTCTTCAGTGTTCTAGCAGCAAGCCTTTTCCATATGGCCCAATTTCCTACTAACAATGGACATTCTTATTCTTTCTTATTTGAAGTCAATACAACATGCTTCTTCTTAATATTTTGATCGATGCAATCCCAATATTTATCCCAATTACCAATTTGACCTCTTTCTCTATGGTTTTGTCAACCTTTTCCCTTTAGTAAATAGGCTTATTGCTTAATCTCAAGTTTGCCTTCATCAAGAAGTTTTTCACACTACCCTAATTAGAAAACCATGGAAGGAGAAAAGGAATAATCCTTACCATCTTCTTTTCCAGAATCCCAACTAGCACAAAATGTAAAACATAATATATCATAGGGTATCTTCATATTAATTAGGATTATTTCAATGACCTGATCATTTTTCTTTGAAAAATTTGGTCTACATTCACCTAATTTCAACTAAAGCTCCTTTTACACAATCCAAATAATGTCCAATTATGTCAAAAGAGAGAGGCTCAAGAGAGATCAACTCTTCCTTGGTCTGCATAAATTGAATTTTGTTGTTCTTATCAAACAAAGTCTTCAATGTTTTCCAAACTTCATTCAAATGGTCGATCCAACTCATATGAAAGTGAATCTCCCTAGAGATGTATGTTTCCATAATTCCTGTAGCCTCTTCCTTCTTCCCGTCGATGATAAAATTTTATTTAGATCATCCTTAGGATTCATAACTATAATCTTTGTAAACTTCCAAAGTGCCTTTCTCTTCAATAAGTTTCCATATCTTCTACCCATACACCATAATTGTGACTATTTATAACCATGAGTTCTTTCTTAGAACTCATTATATTTATCTTATATATCTAAACGTTGATTCAATCTGCAAGTATAAATGTTAAGTCAATGTGCCAAACATATCCAACTCATCAAGGGCATGTACAATAAGAAACATTCAAAACCCCTACGCTGTGGAATGTTGTTTCCCTCATAGATAGAGGAATGTCTCCTTTGGAGTCTCTAGGATGTCAGCCAAAATCATGAATGAATCCCAGTCTTTGTTCAAACGTCTCAATTCTTCGACCACCAACAACTTGACTAATGACAAATGGGATAAATGGTTCCCTGGTTGGTCAACCTCGGCTTGGACATTTTCCACCATCTTTTTCAATCTTTGATGCAAGAAGAAAGGTAGATTCAAAGGTTTTTTCCCTGTGAAGTGCATCAACAGCCTGATGTGGTATGGGTACACTCTACCAAAACTTCCTTGACAGGTGAAATATATTTTTATTACCTTTAGGATCTTTTGGAAAGGCTCCCGGAGGTACTGTCTTGGAACGTCGGCTCCAATTTTCCCATTTAGACAGTTGGGATTGATAAAGTCTTTATAGCACAAAATTTCTAAAGGCATGCCTTTAAACCATTTTCCACCGCACAGAGGGATCTCCATCGCAACTGACAGAGTTTCCTCCGTCACTCGAAAGGTGATTCCTGCAATGGTCACGTGGGACTCAGTAAAATTGAGGGCGAACTGCTCAACTAGCTTCACATTGTACCCTTTGATCTTTTCACAAAATCACATACATCTGACCTGTTCAAAAGATTCCTTAATTTATGGATCTTTGTTTATTAATTCTAGATCTCGAGGCTCAGACCTCACGGCCCTGCCACTTCTCGCCTTCTTTCTTATACTTAGGGACGTTGCCATGATCCTAGTATATATTTGTCTCACGCGCGTGGTAATGAACAATAACACCCTCTCTGCGTGGAAAATAAGATAGACGCACTTCACAAAGACTGTCAGCATGGAAATCATAGAGTCTTTGTGCAACAACAAAATCAGACACAGAATTCCATGACACGGTAGTAAGGCGCGATGGAAAAATTCGACATGGTGGCAAACAACAATGGGAGGCTTGTCACGGTAGGAAATCACGACAAAAAATTTTGGTGCAGTAGCAAAGTACTAGGAGACTTGTCATGAGACAGAGAATTTAGGCGCAGTGAGAAATTCAACATGACAGGAGGAACTTCCAAAGAAGAAAGGTTGGCCGAGAGTAGAAATAACATCGAACACGCTAGTTTTTAGCGAACTCCAACATAATTTAAACAATGATTGAAAATAATGAAGGAGATGCTACAAATTGAATCAACAGACTTACAATACGAACGATGGAAATAAGCTTTCACACATCAAAGGGCATCAGAGCTTGTAGAAAAAACTATACACAATGCACAAATCCAGAAAGTAAAGGAGAGGCATGCAGGGTGACCAGTATTTCTACTTGAATGGGTAAGGAAATGAATCATGGAAGAGGATGATAAATCCATGGCAATAAGAAGTTTGGAAGCAGGTTGAATATTTTCACAAAAAACTTGTGCGACGAGAACACTTTGAAGTGTGCCAAGTACAAATGATAAGAGCGACAGAGTATACATGATAGGAGCGTCGTGATTTTTCACCTTTTTGACTTCATAATTAGGTGATGATGTTCGTTATATCTTTCGACGTGACCTTTATCCCAACAACTTGCCTCGATCTCTGGCACGTAAATTTCCCTTTTCTAACAAGACTCGATATTTAGGGAAGGGAAGTTTACAAGTCGCACATGACTAATCATTACACAATTTCTCGACTCCAAGGGCCAAACCCACTACTTGTTGATTTTGACCCTTTCGTTATTCGGTCACTGACCTCACACACTTTGACACACTAACTACGACTCTTTTAGTACTAACTCTAACTGCAAAACTCACGGTGTGTTGGAAGCCATATATTCATGTCGTTTTCATCGATATTTAAAACATAGTTTTAATGAAATAAAACTTTTAATAGCTGTCTCTTTGTGTTTGCAAAGACTTCAATTATGATTTTTGTTTTAAAACAAATCACTTGATTGGTTGTGTGTGTTTGAGTTCATTTCTTTCAATAAATCTCTCGTTTATTCTTGTTCAATTTCATGATTGTTTAAGCATGAAATTGAAACAAGCTTGGTATAAATTGAAACAAGCTTGGTCTAAACACATCATACAAATTCTAAAGCTTCACCTTGTGGAATTGAATGAGTACTTAAAAAAAACCTAATAATCTTAAGAACCTTAAAGGATATTGAGCTTATCATTTTATGAATTGTTTCTTTACCATTAACATATGAGTTGATCACCTTTGGGGTATGCCTTAGTTGTTTTATTCATTTGGAGTTTTGATTATCACCTACCACCTCCACGATCGCTCATGAAACTAAAACTTTGATATAGCTTTAAAATATGAACGTTATCCCCTATTCTCATATCGTAGTCTAATCATTTTTGTATAGGATTGTCAGCCATGATCTGAAACAATTACTCCCTTGTCATGTTGGCTTAAGATCACATTCATTTCCTCAGTGGTAGTGCTTCATTTTTGGAGTTAGGTTTTCAATAGAGGAGGTGGTTTTTGATTATGCATGTCCTCTGGTTCAACATTCAATCAACAACCTGAGTGGTGGTTATGGTGTCCTTCTCCTGAATCCTTAGTTATCGGGTCATCTCTGAAAATGCATAACTTATCGTTCATATCAGGTGGTTTCAAACACAAACCCCTCTTCACTACACTTGTTGGTATATCGTGACCGATCCCATGGCCCTTGTGGTAAGGATAGATCTGAATGGCTCACAAGCCTTTCTCTCCCATGATGACGTTGTGGATGATCTTGCGATCTTTGGGTGGGTTAAATTCATACAATCCTTCAAGGTTTTTAACCTCGAAGTTGCTCAAGATTTTGCACAGACCTTCAATGGTACTAGGGCCAAAATATGCGATTTATAGTTGGAAGTCAATGAGGATTTGATTGCAGAAGCCACGGGATTGTCCCGAGAAGGAGATTGATGGTTCAAGAATATCAAATTAGAAGGTATCCCTTGGCACCTGCTAATGGTTTCCAAGAGGTCGTGCTACGGTGTTAAAGGTACACCAATATTTTTGTTTAAACCTCGATGGCACAATTTACTGTTAATAATCAAGAAATTCATCACCTGTGAGGGACGATATGGACTATTTTTCATGTTTCATATTCGTTTGTTAATGGTTTTATTAGGGTTTGTTTTAAACATGCCATTCTAGCTGCTTAAAAGCCTTCAAAATATGGCTAGATTTTACCAGAGCCAAAACTTTCATGCACAATCCAACCTCTTTCATCATGGCCTAATTCGAATCTTGGTCATTTCCCAATTGTCAAAGGTTGGGGATAACTAGCAAGATTTCATGGATAGAAATGGTTTCACTCCACTCACACCTAAAACTGTAATCGACTCACCCCTACGTTTTGATGAGCCCACCAGCCCTTGCCCATCGACTCACTCTATGAGAGACCTTCATGTCGAATTGCAAGAAGACCCTATTTAATTTACCAAAACCCCAATTGATTTTCATAAATCACCCAGAGGTACACACCAGAGACACGATTTTGTTCCTAAAAAAGCCTTAGAAGATGTGTTGGATAAATTGAAGAACAAGGTCCTTGTTATGCCTCATCCTGGGAAAGATGTGGTTGATATAAATGAAATTAAAACCAAGAAATAGGGTAGAACTAAAACACAGAGTGTTCCATATATTGATTTAAAGAACACAAGATCTGACCAACATCTTTCTAGAATGGTCAGGAATCGACATCACAACCGCGAAAAACATATCCCTATTATTGATGTCGAAGACCGGATCTCTATTGATGATACCAGCGTTGATTTACCCCAATAAGATTTTGTATCCAATTTGCCTCATTTTTTAAAGGAACAAGAAGGTTTCTCAGGTATTCAGTATGATCTCAAAAGGATTATGGAACAAGGTGAACCTCTAGCTACATATCAGACTCGTCCATTGACGAATCTAGAATCAGTTTATTTTGAAAGTTGTTTTGACTGTATCCAAAGATACTATCGAGACATCCCTTACCTACAGGCATATTTGAATCAAGTGATCACTCAAAACTCAGTTCTTGAAAAGGAAAATGATGATCTTAGATCTTGCATTTGATCGAATTCACACAGAGCCAACAAGCATTTCAACAGATCGGGAAATGTGTGATCCGGATTTATGTAGGAACACAATGAAATACAGAAATACACATAAACACAGAGATGCAGCAGAAATAAGACTTCATTTCATTAATAACAAATGACTGAAATATGCTTACAGACAGAATGGAAATAAACTAGCTAGGGCGCTGGTAGCTTATCTCTGAGAAGAGATGTGATTGCTACTCGCATCTGTGAGAAGATGATTACAATGAGGCTCTGAAGGCCCTTTTACAATAAACGGGAATGCCAAAAGTCC
>JASDQU011244989.1:0-16105 GCA_032191745.1 Picea mariana
GTTGTTGCTGATAAACCCCAAGGATTGTAGTCTATAATAAAAAGAAAATTGTACATACATCTTGTGTTCTTTGTGTTCATTGTGGTGATGACTTGTTGATGATATATTGTTGATATATGTTTCTGATATGTGCTCACATCTATCTGATTATAAATGAAAACAATGGGTAATGAATAAATGTTGAATGCTAGTTGATGATTTTTTGTGCAAGAGGGAAGTTTTGGGAAAAAGAGCCCCACACTCATTCACCCCCCCTCTAAGTGTGGTAGGTGTGTGCAACAGACCATTCTATTCCTAAGGATGATGAATTTTTTAAATGGTCAAAGATATAGATCTTTTTATTTGTTGTCACAAAACTCATTTCTATTTTACGTGGAGAAACTTTCCTCAGCAAACTGATTTTTGTATGTATACATATTTTTATCACAAAAGAGCTAAGTTAGAATCCCCCGTCATGGCTCTGCAAAAAGCGTCTAAGGAAAGTCATGAGATTTCAGGACAAGGTTCGGACAACATTTATGATACTTCACCTCAAAGTGTCGACTCTGTCGGGACCTGGTCATATATTTCCGAGGTTCTGCAGTTCGAATTGGTAGACTGTTCGGATGATTCCAGTGACAATGAGAAGGATGACCTGGCCACCAAATATAAGATCATCGTCCAAGATGAAATGCATAAAGTAACAGCCAGGCCATGACTACTTCCTTACTACGATATGGTCTGGTGGGAATTAGACCATGTGGATATACCAACTAGAACCATCATCAATGAGCAGAGGGTCACCATCGGGACTTTCAGACCAGAACAATTACAGGCTATGTACAAGTTTCCAACTGTGTCAAATTTCACATACAATGCCAAGTTTCTGGATAATTTTAAATAGAAGGAATGTGTGCAATACGACAAGAGTCTATCTGATTTAATCAAGAATTGGGTTTCACACCCTGCGAAATTCAGGGCGGACAGTAATGGTGTCTATTCAATCTCTTCTTTGGAACCACAGTTCAAATATATAGCTATGATGACCTGCAGATTATATGGGAGATAAGACACCACAGATTTCTTCCTCCAGTGGGTGCCTCTAATACATACAGTCGTCGAAGGCTGTTATTTCGACTGGGCTAGACTATTGTCTGATAGTTTGACCAGTCAGGTTACAGAATATTGAGCGCAGAGCGCGAGCGGTAAAACCACTTCATTCTTTATGTCTGCGTATATCATGGACACCGTGTGTTTCGTGATGCCTTTTCCCTTAATGAGCTGGACCTAGACTCGATCAGAGGCTAAGCCCATCCACGTCTACAATTCAAAGCTTTGGGAGGGAAAAGCTTCAGATTTTCTGTATGAAATTTTTAACTGGGTAATGGTACCACTGCATGTCACTATCTTCGGTCACCCACCACCTAGGATCTCAGAAAACATCGTGGTAAATCTAAGCAGTGTAGCCGACTAGTATGTAGAAGCAGAATTTTCATACCTCAGGGTCTTCGGTGCTTCTGTTCCTCTGCATGCCTTACCATTATTCATGCCCAATAGTCTGTCTTGTCGCGAGATCGCCAGGCAATCCGTACTTGGTGGCGTAAGCAATGAACTTAAGGGATATTCGAAGAAGGTATGGCCATCGTTCCCTATTCATTTAAATTCCTATTCTTTGTTGGATTTTGGGCATGCAAAATCTAAGGCAGCAACCCTGGAAGACATTAAATTGGTTCATATCAAATTCAAGAAGCATGATCCACACAGGGTCATGAGTAATCACTTAGCCAGTTGTGGACTTAAAAGATTCAAACACGGAAATTCACCCCAGGATGACATTTTCCGAGGCACAAGATCTTATGCCGAGGTTTTGGGTCGGATACAAGCCCTGTCACCCAAAGAGAGGGTCGATGTTTTAAAATTCCAAGAACATCAGCTGAGTTGCCTTCCCCCAATATTACGGGGTGAGAATCCAACGACTGTAGAGGTGCAACAAATAGAAGCTGAAGGCTCCAAAGACTCAGCACCTAATTGAGAAAAACACCAGGACAAGGAAGAACAAACTGGGGGTCTGAAACAAGAAGTAAAGACTCTCAATCTGTTGAAAACGCTGACCCCAGTTGTCACTCTAGGCCAATCATCGAAGAATATTGGAAATCCCATCGCCTCTATTACCCCCCTAATTCAACTAAAGGGACCATAGATGCGGGGTGGATTTTCGATGAAGAATTAAGACCTATAAATATGGCAGAGCTTCCTCCAAATGAGTTCTTTTTTGATAAAAAGAGAAAAGTTGTCGTAAAAAGAGAACTCTATCAAGAAGCAGGATCAGCGACCAAGAGATTTGAGGTATTGACCGATGGGAAAGATATGAAGAAAGAAGAGTTTGTGACAAAAATAGCAGGAACATTGGGAGCATTTTCTACGACAAACCAATAGTTAGTCGGGGTGTTGAAGAATCAGTTGAAGTGCAAAAATCACCTAAGAAAAACGTTAGAAGCTAAACTAGCCACAATGGAGGAAGCTGCCAAAAATTAGGTGAATATAGGAATAGAGTAAGCAAGGATAGCTGATAAAAGGGAAATCAAATAGATCAAAGCTGATTTCGAACAAGCAGAGCTGGCGGTTAAGACCAGCCAAATACAGGTAGGACAGCAAAGAGACTGGATAGAACAGCTACAATCTAGGTTAGAATTCACAGAAAGCCAGGCTATCAATATCGGGATATTTCAATCCCAAGCTATGGAAATTCAGAGAAGAGTTTCTATAGCTCAGTGAAGCTTACTTGCCAAGGTGGAGACTATTTGGAACAATTTCTTACTTATTGATCAAGTATCAGAAAATCTGTCTCTCAGAGAAAGGGAAGATGGGGTGGCTCGGGTTGCATTCCAAGAGGCTGTAATAGCCACAACAAAAGGGGAGGCAGGAAATAGTTGCAGGTTTTCCATTCTAGAACAAACCCGAGGAAATGTTTCACTAAAAGAGTGGGAGCGCAACATATCAAAAGGCAAACAACAAGCCAAGAAGGTAAGGAAATCCTGTGAAGAGAGTTTCGGTCTTTCTTAAAAGGCAAACAACAAAAAAAAATCATGATAGCATCTAAAAAGCTTTGAAGTATTTCTTATTTTTCTATTCCTCTATGACTGTCCCTATGACAAGACAGCCCAATATTGAACCCGGATTATCAGACCAAACACATATTGCTTTGAACCTTTTTGATACTGTTCTTAAAAATGCTATTACTCGGGTAGAACTTGAATGTTCATGGACTGCAATTGAAAGGGACATAAACATCCAGGAACAATTGGAAGCTAGACAATGACAGCCTAGAAATCAGCCCTAGCTTCTTCTACCGAAGGTTGATACTTCCTCCTTCTTTACCCTTTACTCACTTTCGGATGCCTGGACACTGTACTTTCTAATCCTTAAGTACAGACTCTAGAACAACAGTCCTCATAAGAAAAAGAGAAATGATGAAGGTTACTCAAAAGGAAAAAACACATAAAAACGAAAAATAACTACAAAGAAAGATTTCAATAAACGCTTATGCATCAAAGAAGACATCTCATCATCAGATGAAGATGAAATCAGTGACAGTGAGACAGGAAGAGTGCTATTCATGGCAGTAAAATATTCTGACAAAGAAGACTTCAAAGAAGAATATGAAGAAGACGAAGAAGGATATGAATAAGTCAAAGATGAAATTGAAGAGGCAGAAATTGACTATCCATAAGAATTAATGTGTTCCATAGAAGTTATCAGAAGAGAAAAGAAGAAAAACAAGAAACTACAAGCATAAATGAACAAGAAAAAGGAAACTTGAGAACTAGAAAAAATGATCACAAGATTGAAGGTTCAAATATAATAAGATAAAAAATTCAAGAAGCACTCAAAGAACAACTAGAAGAAAAGTACACGATCATTGGAAACTTGGAAGCAGAGATTGTCACACTAAGAAAGGATATTCAAAAGAAAAATATGCAGAATAGCTCAAAAGTTCTGGATGACATTATCAGCAATAAAAATCTCATCTTGACAAGTCTAGACTTAGATAGAATCAGATGAAAAATGGATCAAGCTCCAAAACAACAGAGAAAGAAACAAATCCAAAAATCTATGCAGAAAAAATCAAAGGGGATAGGAAGATGTACAAGGAAGATTATAGGGACACTCTTTCACCGAGAAGATTCATATTTCAGAATCAACAATAGACATATATGCCTCAATAAGAAGAAGGATTCATAAGAGCACCTTATTTAAGAATATCTTCAACTCCTAGGTATCAAACTATATTTTTTGGTTTATGTTATGCATGTAATAATTTTGGACATAAAGTTGTGATTTGCAGAGCTAACAACATGAACATTAACAACTTTGAGAGTCATACACAAATTTTACAAATGTAACAATTTTGGACACGTGGCCAAAAATTGTAGAGCTAACAACAGGATCAATAACAAATTTGAGAGTCATACACAAAGGGATTACTTAAGAATACCTAGTGAAACATAAAGAAGAATTTACAACAGGTTTTAATCTCTGAGCACTAAAGTGGAATGTTGCAAATGTAACAATTTTGGACACGTGGCCAAAAATTGTAGAATGATAGTCCCTCCTAAAGAACCTCAATAGAATAATAGCAGTCACAGACAAGAAACTCAGAAAATGACATGAATAAGAAAGCAAGATCACTATATCAATGAAGAATTCACATTCTCTCTATAAGCTACGCAGAATAAACATGGTTGGTATGTTGACAGTGGGTGTTCAAAACAAATGACATGTGATAGAGACAAATTTATTACATTGCAAAAGGAAAGAAATGGATTAGTCTCCTTTGGAAATGACAATCCAGCCAAAATCATTGGAGAAGGCACAACCCGAATTGAGAACAAGAATAAAAAGGCACAAAATGTTCTACTGGTAGAAGATATGAAACATAATCTTGTAAGTGTGAGTCAAACATGTGACCAATGTCATAAAGTTACTTTTGATTCAAAAAAGTGTGAGATAAGAAGAGAAGGTTCAGGGAAATCGGTTGGTACAGCTGCAAGAACTTCAAACAACATATATTTGTTAAGTGAAATTGGAAATGAAAAGTGTTGTCTAGGAAAGGAAGATGAAATTTGACTATGGCACAGAAGAATGGGTGACATGTATTTTGATAACATTGTCAAAGTCAGCAAAAGAAAAGCAGTCAGAGAAATGCCCCAGATCACGAAACCAACCAGCACTTTATGCAATCATTGTCAACAAGGAAATCAAACAAAGACCAGGTTCAAATAAAAGGAATATTCAACAACAAGACCACTGGAAATTGTGCATACTAATCTAATTGGAACAACTAAAACAAAGGGCTTAAAAGGTGAGAGATACTTTATGTTATTAGTTGATGATTATACAACAATGACTGCAGTTTTCTTTCTCAAGAACAAGTCAGAATATTTTGAAAACTTCAAGATCTACAAGGAAATGGTTGAAAATGAGATAGATTCAAGAATCAAATTCTTGAGATCTAATAATGGAGGAGATTTCACTTCAAAGGAATTTATGGACTACTACAACAATCATGGAATAAAAAGGCAATTCTTTGTTGCTAGGACACCTCAACAGAATGAAGTTGTTGAAACAAAGAATAGGATAGTACAGGAAATGGATCGAACAATGCTAATGGATTCCAAATTGACAGATATATTTTGGACATAGGCAGTGCATACAACAGTTCACATTCAAAATAGATTAATGCTCAGAAACAACACCAATAAAACTCCTTACGAGCTATGGAAAGGAAGACCAAAAAATGTGAATCACTTCAGAGTTTTTGGAAGCAAATGCTACATCAAAAGAGAAGATGGAAGAATGTGAAAGTTTGACTATCGTGTGGAAAAAGGAGTACTTGTTGGTTAATCAAGTACAAGGAAATCATACAGTGTTACAAACTAAGATTGAACAAAGTTGTGGAAATCATCAACATAACAATTCATGAAACAGACAGACCATAATTAAAGGAAGAAGAAAACAAATCAATGGAACAATTTTTCGAAGAAGAAGAAGCAAAATATGAAGTAGAAGAGGAAGATGAAGAGAATACAACATAAACAAGAGAGCAATTTCAACTAGTATATCCAAAGACACCTAGTAAACGAGTACAGAAGAATCATCCTTCAGATTAGATTATTGGAAACAAAGATGCAGGAATTGATACTAGAAGCAACATCCATTCACCAGAACAAACACACCTAGCACTCTTATCTATAATTGAACCAAACTATTTTGAAGAAGCTAACAAGGATGAATTTTGGAATAAGGCCATGAATGAAGAATTGGATCAAATAGAGAAAAATGACACTTGGGAACTAGTTCCAAGACCAAAGAATAAGAATGTGATCGACACAAAATGGGTTTTCAGGAATAAATTAAATGAAGATGGACAAGTTACAAGGAACAAAGTTAGATTGGTATGTAAAGGATATGCACAGATTGAAGGAATCAACTTTGAAGAGACATTTGCCCCAGTTGCCAGAATGGAAGCAATCCAGTTTCTTTTAGCCTATGCATGCTCCAAAAAAGTTAAAGTATATCAGATGGAAATAAAATCAACTTTTCTGAATGGGGAACTTGAAGAAGAAGTCTACATTGAACAACCAAAAGGATTTCAGTTGTCAGAGAACATAGATTATGTGTGTAAATTAAAGAAGGCCTTGTATGGTCTAAAACAGGCTCCTAGAGCATGGTACTCTAGACTGGATAAGTATCTGTAGTAGGCAGGGTTCAAAAAAGGAAGTGCATACAACAACCTCTACATCAATGTAAGTGAAGGTAATATTTTATTAATTGAAGTTTATGTTGATGATATTATTTTTGGTAGTGATAATGATAGGTTAAGCCAGAAATTTGCAACAGATATGCAGAATGAATTTGAAATGTCATTGTTATCACTGAAATTCCATCCGCAAATGGTTACAAGAATTCAGCATCACCAAATAGTTATGAGGTCACCCATGGACCAATATTACCACAAAATCATTTCCAAAGGGTCAAAAACTATGCAACCAATGCTAAAATTAAAGGGCACTATGATGACACAGAGAGAATGCACACATGCGTGCAACAAAGACGCAGAAATCACGCACATGTGCACGATGCACGATTGTTGTCGCAAAAAGCCCTGCATCAGAGAAATGACACATTTATGAGAATGGTCGGCCTCCCACCCACTTTTGGTTCAGCTTCCAAGTTGATTTGACACTCAAATCTGGACTGGATTCGACTGGGTGGTTGGTCAAAGACCTAGAAATGCCCTAATTAGCCTCTTTACACACTACAAACTAGTTGCACAATACCTCAAAGGAATGCTATAAAAAGGCCATGGATGCACTTCATTTTATAAGGAATTTCATAGCAAAGTTATGCTGCCACTATTCTCTTGAAGAATCCTCTATTCTTGCCAAGAGTATACTAGCATCATTGCATTGGGCAATCCATCTCACCCCTTGAGTGGATTTGTTTGGAGTTCTTTCACCATTTTCATTTTCAAAGTTGTAAGAAGAGCTTGTTTGTGGAGGTCCAAGAGCCCTTGCTTGGAGGAAGAAGGGACCCATAGTCCTCTTTCTTCTTGGTGTTTTCTTTCACTAATATCAACCTTGCCATTGGTGACATGGGTCTTATTGTTTCTTTGGTTCTTATGTCCCTATGCTCATTAGTTTAGTTGTTATTTTATTTCTTAGTTTAATTCTTAGTTGTTCTTTTATATTTCTTTCTCTAACCCTTTCCCTTACAACTGTCCTGCTTAGCAAACCCAACTAATCTTGCAAGCACCTCTATTTTGCTCACTAAGGTGATGAAAGAGGCGCAACAGATTGGCAACTCCACCGGGGAAAGGTGTCAATTTCCTACCCCATTTGGGTTTTTCTAGCTCTTCTTTTGGTTTATTTAACTTGCAGGTGCATTAACTGGCCCAAGATGACCTTCTAAACATCGAATTCCAAGTTGAATTGAGAGAATTCCATCCAGAATTTTCATTCATGGCCTTGTGTAATCTGTATGCAGGTTTTTAGGCCCACAGACGTGCATTGTGCGCACATGCGCCTAAGTCACAGTTCTGTTCTACGCACCTGTGCCCAACAGTTCGATTAGATTTGCGCACATGCACTCTGTGCACCTCTGTCTCCACTGAGACCCAGGCACCTGAGAAAAAATTACATATTGTAAGGTTTTTTGTGAGTTGGGAAAGGCCATTAGCCTCCTTGGAAGTGATTTTATGCATGTTTTAAGATGCACCACACTTAGTCCCCTCTTCATATAAAGGGATTAGTCAAAACACATAGGCACTTAGGGGGTTAAAATCATTATTTCCTCTTTTGCTTTCATTTCCACCACATGGATGGCTTGTTTTGACTAAAAATATAAGTTGGAAATCATTCATAATCCCATCTAACTTGCATTGGGACTAGAAGTTCGATAACAATCGCTTAGTATGCTCTTCTCTCGCACCTACAAGTGACCTTGAGAATCAGAAAAAAATTGTGGGACAATTTCATCTCCCTTAAGAAGATTAAAACCTTTAGGAGAGGACAACAACCCTTTTTGGGACTCCTCTTAGTTTATTTTTCAAACACATCTTAAGATTGTAATGGGCCCATACATGCCCACATGCTACAAACATATGATAGTGTTGAAATTTACTTTCTTATATTAAATCACTAGGGAAGTTTAAAGGTTTTGTAACAGGCCCATACATGCCCACATGATCACAATCTAGGACAGTTTCAAATCTTTTCTTAGATCAAATCACAATAGGGAGTTAAAGGAATAGTAACGGACCCACATGTCCACATGCTAGCTTCCTAGGGACTTTTGAATTACGCAAGGTTGTACCAAAGGCATTTAGTTAATTAAGTAATCAACACTTGTAAGGACCAAGCGAAGTCCACATGCAGCAAGGTGACATCTAGTTTATTAAAACATTGGCACACTTTTCACTCATTCACACACAAAAGTCACTTATCACTCACATAGTTTTCTTCTTGAAATGTGGAGGTCAAAGTAAGTTTCCTCCAAAGGGATTCCGAAACGCCCCACCCTTTTCTTGACGAAACTATCCACTCCCATTTAATTTCAACTAGGTTGGTTCACACCCCCAATATCTCAAACAACCACATATAATTTTTTTCTAAAAACTCACTAAGTTTTCCTCCAAAGGAGGTGCCAAAAGAAATTTTTTATTCTAGGTAGGATTTCGGGGATAGGCATCCAAATAACTCCCTGTTATCTGGTTCTCTCATTATCAAAACAATAGAAGTTGTCAAATAGGGAACTTAAAATCCTCCAAGTCAAGTGTTGCTAACACCATAAGGCAGGGAGATACCCATGAAGGGTTGAAAGCCAAGGTTTGGTTGTTCTTTGAGTCCCCCCTTAACGCACCCACCTCTTGGATGGGATCCATCCTGTGACCCATTTATTAGGACAAAAATCTAAATGCCGCACTTTGACCGAGGTACCTAGTGACCAATTATAGGACATCTACCTAGGTGGAAATTGTGGGTTGTAATTGCACCTTGATCAGATTTTGTGTGGCTATTGGGAAATATCACCATCTCTTTCAAGATATGCCCCCTTTACCCCTCATTATAACCGATTATTTCATCCTTCACTAGTTTCTCTTCCGGTGACTTTAGACCCCATTGTTGAGTACTATTGGAAGGTCCAGTACTATTTGAGAGGAAGGACATTACGTCATGAGCATTTGTTTTCTTTGATGCCCCATGTGGACAAAACCCACTTATCCACATATCTTCTTATTTTACGTTATGTATGATGCACTTCTGATTACATGTTTATTTAGTTGTATATTGTGTAAAGTTCAGAAATTACAACAAAGGCTCTTGCTTCTTTATTACTCTCACCACCATTCGCACACATTCACTCAGCTAGTCGGACATCATAGGGGACCCATAGAATCCCCGTCATTCCAAATGCCTGCTAAACCTCCCTCCTATATTAGGGGGCATACCTAGTCTTGCCAACTCATTGGCACCACCTTCTCACACTCCAGTGAGTGCCACTGTCTTAGGATCAGCTTTGCTTGGTTCCACCTTACTTGGGTCCACTTTCCAAGGTTCACCATCCACTCGCTACCCTTTACATGGAAGTGGGAGGCCAACTTCCTCTCTAGGGGGAAGTACCAACCCACCTAACCCCCCTCAAGGGTTAGGTTCATAGAACACTCACCCCATGGCTAGAACTAATCCTACATACACACTATTGATGTCGTATTTGGCCTCTCTTAACATACTAGATCTAAGAAAACTCACTAATGATCCTGTATTGCATGACCCCAAATGGCCTGCAATACCCACCAAACTACCTTTAGACATCCCCAAGTTTGAACGAAAGACAAGGGATGACCCTGCCAATCATGTCATGACCTTCCACCTATGGTGCTCTTCCAATAGCATTATAGATGATTCCATCAGACTAAGATTATTTCAATGCACACTCACTGGCCCATCAGCCAAATGGTATGTAGATGAAAAATCGGGGTCCCATGTGACTTTCGAGTCCTTGGCCAACATTTTTGACCTTCTTCCAATTACCCATCCGCCATGACAATGGTCTGGAACTACTCTCTAATTTCAAACAAACCTCAGCCACACATATCGCTGATCACATTCACGAGTGGCGTAGGCGACGTAGTTTATGCAAAGAAGAAACCACCAAACAACAGTGTCTTGATTGGTTTCTGAGATCACTTGTCTCTCTCCTTGGTAAAGATGTGGCTTCCACCTTCCCTCGGTCTGAAGAAGAAGCCATCAGTAAGGCTCAATAGTATGACCTCATCTATTCACAGTCAGGATACTTGTACATTGTACTTCCTGATCTCCCAAAACCCGTGCCATTTGGCCAAGACAAACCCGAGATGTCTCACTCAGCAGACAGATTGATTGGTAATACCACTCACCACGGTCTAAAACCCCAACAACCACCTATGTATGGCACACCTCAATATCTTTCGGCATATGGGGGAACCCCTCATTACCACCCACCCCCTTATCAACAACCATACCCTGTTCCTATGCCTCCACCCATCACGGGGCTACCACCGATACCCCCCATACACCCACCTATTCAAACAAGTTTTGGTACCTCATCTACCTCAACTTATAGTACTAGCGAAAGCACAACGCCTTCCTACATACCTCACGGATCACAAATCCTATAGAATTTGTACTTTCCATTTCTTGGTCCCCCACAACCCATGGCCCCCCAACATCCTCACGCTGGGGTGAACTTTGTTCAACCCTCTCCCGTTTAGCAATATCAAAATTTTGAACAACTGAATACGGAAAATCTGACCTAGCCATCGAATAATGTCAAGAAGAAAGGGAGAAACAGGAACAATAATAACCCAGTTCAAGAAGGGAATCAACCCTAGCAAAACCAAACTACTGGGGGCAACCAGAACCAAGGGAATCAGAACCCCTAGAGGGGCAATAACAATAGGCGTCAAGGGAGAAATTACAATACTATTAAAACCAACTTCCCTAGCACTCTTTTCAGTGAGTTCGGTCATTATACTCATCATTTCCCCCAAATCATTGAATTTAAACAACTGAAAGACTCCGACAATCTACCACATCCTCCAACACTGCTTTCTCCATAGTAGGCCCCACAACAACACGTGCAACAACCCCCAGCATCTGTACTACAGAATCCCATTCCACACTAGGGTGTGATGAACACTCAACAAGAGATACAACTTACCCCACCATAGTTGGGACAGTACCTCAATCCAAACAATCCAATAGATCATACAATCCTCCTCACCAGTGAGGAAGAAATCCTTCTGCAAACACATAATCACCAATACCATGGACCCATTGAGTCTCTTCCCATTTCCCTAGAGACAATCCCAGCACCAACGAGACCCCCATTGGTGATCCCTCACCCTAACGTAGAACCACCTCTTCACATCCCTCACATCCCATTGCACAGGAATGTCCATAACCCACAGGCTAGGGCCGCTCATAATTACAGTTTTGTTGATGACTTAGCACAGTCCCCGGCTGCCATGTCAGTCTTAGAGGTCCTTCAAACTTGTCCAACTCAACGAAAATCATTACTTTCCACCTTGGGGGAAGTCAACCCCACAAATACCCGCCTCATCACATTTGATCTTGACAGCGGATAACCTCGCCTCCTCGCTCTAATCGCTTTTCAAATTCTAGTAAAAATTTGGAACATTACAGTCCATCGGTGCATCATTGATGAAGGTGCATCCACATGCATTATGTCTAAAATAGTATGGCAGAAACTTGGTTCCCCCGAACTCATACCATTTGCCATTACCTTAAAATATTATGATGGATGACCATCATCTCCTGAAGGACTCTTCCAAAACATCCCCATAGAACTCGGGGGTAAGACCATTCTCATAGAAATTGAGGTTATTGATGCCCCACTCGATTATAATATCTTGTTCGGTCATAGCTACATGTACGCTATGAAGGTGGTTGCCTCGTCTGTTTTTTGAACCATGATGTTCCCCCACAATGGGAAGATCATCACAATCGACCAAGTGTCACATTATGAGCCTAACCCCTCGGCCAATATCGACAACATCCTCCCTCTCATTCACACAAGTCATGATGCATACCCTCTCATGGAAATGGGTCCCTTGATTTTCAAAGACCCATCATTGTTAGGAACTTACCACATTGTGCCACCACTTCTTCATCCTTCTAATCAAGTATGATTCATATCATCCAATGGAACTGACATAGTGGATACCCTTCCCCCATGGGAGGCTTCTATCATATCTGACGTCGCACTAGTCACAGAGCTCCCCCCTCATAAGCCTCCCATAAACTCATTGACTCCACAAAATCACGAGTCCGTCCCTCCCCAAGGCCATATCCCAGTTTGGGAAACAGTTCCCCAAGCCATCACTCAAATCCCCTTCTTCTACCCCCCATCAGGCGTACAAGCCTTCCAAGTAGTAGAAACTCTTACCCTACCTAATATGGTATTTGCCATTCCATTTTGGTATTTACATCCACCAGAGATGGTCCCTCGGCCATCCCTCCCCCCCCAAATGGAAGGAATCCCAATGACAATTCCCATACTCACCCCCACCATATCATCTACACCCCCGCTCACTACCCTCCCTGCCACAACTGGGGGAAGGTTAATGAAAAAGGAGCCCACAGCTCCGCTTCCCCTGTGCATCCAACCTCTTTGCACACTATGTGAGAAATATGGACACCAAACCAACAAATGCCCATCTCTACCAGAGTTACGGAACTTGATTCCGCTTAATCAAACTCCATCAACACTCGCCACTATAGCTAGTACTGTCGCTACTCACTCAAGTAGTAAAGGGTTGCGAACCAAATTTGCTTGTGCTATATGTTCAAAATATGGCCATTATACCCACCATTGCCCGACACTATCGCACTTTCGGCAGACATTAGCCACAGTACGCTAAAACTTCCGGAACGATCCCAACCCAGCTACATCATCCCTCCAAAAAATCACTGACATCCATTATGTCACAACTTCAATCAATGAACATATGAGATTCCCTTGCTCTCTATGCGAATCCTTAGACCATTTTACATACCAATGTCCTATAATCATTGAATATAGATGATGCCAAATGTCTCTGATTCAAACCACGACACCTCCTACAGAATCAATGGTTGACCTTACCTCATCACAAGATATTCTTGATATCATTTCTCCTAAACTAGAGGCACTCCCCACACCTCCATGGTTCTTTGATAACTTATCCAAGGATTCACTCCCAAATCCCCCTAGTTCTCCCATACATTTCCCGATGGACATCTTCCACCCAACTACCACTGGTACTCCTCAGTACCTCGATATTTGGTTTATGTCAAGTGAACCATCGCAATGTCACTGCATGGTTCCCTGTGTTTCTTCACCAGGAGAACACCATGTGGCAACAGTCACCAATATCGCTATGTTAGACCCCTTATATTCCCACTAGTTTCACTGCGATGAGGACATACTCAAGGAACTAAACACCCCCAACTACCCATGGGATCCGCTACACCATAGAGCACTTTTCTTTTCACAGGAAGTCATCACACCTCCTACCCAAACCCCCATATACACAGTTGAAACCAAGGATTTTATCCCATCAGGGAATATCAACTGGTTCAACAACCCCATCCCGGCCCCTGATGCTTTTGAAGAAGGCAATATGGCCAACATTTCCCCAACCATCAAAATCGATATTTCCATCAAAACAGGAGTCGTCGAGGAAATCACCCTTGGCGCCACTTGCACTCCTCAAGAAATCCCCGCCTATAAAGCACTCTTCCAGGAATATCGAGATATTTTTGCTTGGTCATACACAAAAATGCCTGGCATCGATCCTTCTATTATTGAACATCGCATCGACACCTGGCCTGACATTACACCTGTGCATAAAAAATAGCGACCGCTACACCCATCTAAAGTAGTGGCCATCAAAACTAAGATTGACAAATCACGCATGGCTAGGTTCATCTACCCCATCACCTACACATCATGGGTTTCCAACCCTGTACCCGTTAACAAAAAACATGGCACTATCCACGTCTGCACAGACTTTCATGATCTCAATCACGCCTATCCCAAAGTCAACTTCCCAATGCCTTTCATCGATCAAATTATCGATGATTGCATCAGCCATGAGGCTCTATCCTTCATGGACTATTTCTCTGGTTATAACCAAATTTAAATCCATCCGACCGATCAATATAAAATCGCATTCACCACCCCTTGGGGTACATTTGCTTATCGTGTCATGCCTTTTGGCCTAAAAAATGCTGGCGTCACTTTCCAGCGGGCAATGACATACATTTTTCATGATCTAGCTCATATCATTCTCGCATACTTGGATGATCTCACTGCTCAATCCAAACATTGCACCCAGCATCTTGAGGATTTATGGATTGTCTTTCAACATTGTCGTCAGTACAACATCCATTTGAACCCCCTCAAGTGCATTTTTTGCGTCACCACCGAGAGCCTCCTTGGCTTCATCATTTCCCAAAGCGGTATCACCATGGATCCTCTCAAAGTCCAGGCCATAACCAAGATCTCCCCCCCCATGGACTTTACGCCAACTATAGAGCTTACAAGGAAAAACCAACTTCTTACAATGATTTTTCCCAGACTACACCACTCAAGCACATGGTTTCCTTCTCTTACTACACCACAACATCCCATTCCACTGGGATAAGAATGCCCAACAATCATTTGATGATATTAAAGCGACACTCTCCAATGCCCCTTTAATGAGTGCACCCAATTACAATCGTGATTATATCCTCTACGTATCCGCCTCAGCAGTCCCTGTGGTAGGAGTTCTCATCCAAATCAGTGATGATGATCATGAGCATGTCATTTACTACATTAGTAAAAACCTCTCAGGGCCACCCCTGAAGTATAAACACAAAGAGAAACTCTCCCTTGTCGTTGTCCTCGCAGTCCAGAAACTGCATCATTACATTCTACTTTGCACGACTAAGGTCATAGCCGATTCAAACCCTATGCAATACTTACTCCATCGTCAGCAAATTAATGGAAAATTTGCTCGATGGATCATTATCCGCGAGGAGTACGATCTTGAATTTTCAACACCCAAGAGTAAGAAAGCTCTCATCCTCATCGAACTTGTCACGGCCTTCCCCTCTGACACTACCAGTGCCCCCGTTAATACGGACTTCCCTGACGAACATCTCTTTTACATCACTTCAGATGACCCTTGGTATGACAACCTCCTCATCTACCTCTGAACTCAAAAGTTTGGTAACCACCTCTCACAAGATGATCATCGTTGTATCTGCCACCAACCCCCTACTATCTCCTCATTGAAGATATCTTATATCGGTGAGGAGTTGGCATCATACTTCGTCGATGCTTGACTAATGATGAGGCTGATAGAGTCTTAAATGATTGCCATAGAGGTGCATGTGGGGGCCATCTTTCGGGAATGCCCACTGCTCAGAAGATCATTCGAGCAGGTTATTTTTGGCCTACATTGTTCCATGATGGCATTTATGCCATAAAGCGATGCGAGCAATCTCAAATTTACGCCAACAAAGCATGAGCACCA